>CM054058.1:359835666-360108166 GCA_028641055.1 Alopecurus myosuroides
TAACCGCATACAAACACTAAGTTTCCTAATAGTAACCCCAAAAGTCGGGTTACGAGGCCTACACTACTTCTTGGGTCTTCTAGAAACTCCCCTTCCTTGGGCCGGGTCTTGCGCAGTTCCCTTCGGGCCGGGTTACACCTTGACGTTAGCCTACCGGGTTATCATCCCTCCATCAGTAGTCCCCATAATAGCTTGGGCTTCGTAGGGCTAACCACGAAGCGCACGCTATTCCCTACAAAAATAACAAACACACAAGTCCATAAAATTCCGGGTTAGAATTCTTTGATAGTAGCTAGGCCTAGCTCTATGGGCGGTCCATATCATAACCCGGCCTTTCCCGAGTCATACATTATTTTCCCGGGTCAACACTCCGAGGAAACACATAAGACCCGGCTCGTACCACTCGCTAATCAGTTCCGGATATCACGCTTGCAATCTGTTTCAACCTCTTCCGGATATCGTGCAACGGTCATTTTAATGCTAATCCCAGAATATCCGGCCGAGTGATGTTTTCCGAAAATTTTGGCCTTGCCGCCTAGACCTAGGGCGCTCCCACCCCGCACCTATAAATAGGTGTCCAGTGGGGTAACCCTAGATCTAATCTCCATTTCCCCCTGCCTTTCCATCTCCACTTCCTCTTGGCGTATTCACCTTCAAGCTCGAGCTCACACCACCGCGCCGCCCACGAGCGTGTCACCGGAACCCAGCCGCCGTCGTCCGTCCGTGCGCACGTCACCGGATCAAGCCGCCGCCGTCCGTCCGCCGCGCCCGCGCCCGCAACGCCGCCGCGCCCTCAAGCGGCTCACCGGAGAACCCTAGGGGCCGCCGCCGTCGAGCCATCCGCCGCCGCCGCGCTTCCACCTAGATCCCACCGGTAAGATCCTTCAACTCCCTAGATTCAGTCTCTGATTTCTTGCGAGTGGATGGGATCTATATTTGTTCTTAGATGCTTTTCTTATTCCTTACTAGTTGAACGCGTCGTATCTTGCTCCTCTATAGGCAATGCCTGGTTTAGGCCTAATTTCGCACCTCACAGCACAACTTCATCACTTGTTGTCACAATTTTTCCCATAAATTTTTCCGCCTAGATCTAATCAGCCGAAATTTCTTGCTAGTATCCTTTACTAAGTCGGATAACTGTCATTTCCGGGTCGCAAGTTGTTTATACTCTGCACTTTGTCTTCTTTTTAGATCCACTCCTATGGCTCCTAAAGCCAGTGCTAAGGTGAAGGGGAAACAGCCGGCCGGTAAGGCAAAGCCGAGTCAATCGATCTCCGCCAACTGGGCGAGATCGACCGTGACCAAGGCCAAGCTGGATGAACTCGCAGAGTCGGGCGTTCTGCCCGCCCGGGAGGATATCCACTGGAGGGTGCCTGGGGAGGAGACCCGGCCCACTCCGGGTCTTGACAAAGTGGTAGTCTTCGTCGAGCATGTGATCCGGGGTTTCCGCCCCCCGAGTCACCCTTTCTTCCGCGAGCTGCTAGACCACTACAAGCTCCAGGTGTTCGACGTAGGTCCCAATTCTATGGTCAATATCACTCATTTTATCGTCTTGTGCGAGTCATATCTATGCATTCCTCCAAATCTTGCCCTTTTCCTCGAGTTATTCCAATACAAGCCGTGCCGAGAGAGCGGCGATGGGGCCCTCCTAGTCTGTGGAGGAGTCTCCATCCATAGGAGGAAAAATTCCCTCATGCCGACTCTGGGTCTCAGCTCCCATGTCAAACATTGGCAGAAGACGTATTTCTACTGCCAGGATACCTCCCCAGCCGGCGAGAAGCAACTTCCGGGTTTCACCGAAAACCTCCTTAACATATCCGATAGTTTCAGCTCCTTTGCCACTGATGCCGAGAGGCAATCTATCCAACCCCTCCTGCACAAACTAGCCGTACTGTCGGCCCACTGTCTCCTAGGGCTCAATCTCATCAAAACCTGGGTAACTTTCCGGGTTCAGCCCAACAGTGTCCGGCCCAAACTTATGTGCAACTATTCTGGGCACGTCACTGATTCTCTTTGTTATTCGATGAGAAATTACCCGGCCGCAGACGCGAACAAGATCATGAAAAACTTCTTGGCCGAAAAGCTGGAAGTGATCCGGAATATAGCCGGCCTAGTCCCCTACACGCAGGATAACCCGGCTTCAGCAGTAAGATCCAGCCATTACTCTTTATCCGACTGACATTTTTCTGGTACAACCACTAACTTTTATCATTGTACTTTTATCTCAGGAAGATAGCGCTTTCTGGAAGATTGAGACCGCTCCTCCTTCCGAAAACTCGGAAGAGGACGAGGAGCCGGTTGATACTGATGAGGGTAACATCCGAGTCTCACTCGTTTCCCTTTCTGTCAACTTGTTTTTCCAACCTTTTTCCCTTTTTCCGATAATATGCTATAATTTCCCGGGTTGGAGGATAAGGAGGAGACCCAATCTGATGAAAGCGAGCTGAGCTGGACATAGACGTTGGGGCGAAGAGGAAGACCCGGGGGGTTGTATTCAAGGTGCCTTACTCCTCTATGACCTCCAAACCCTATTCGTACGCTAACATGTGCGAACTTAACCAACATTTGATCGATTCATCACGCTTGAAGGAACCCGTCCCAGTCAAACGTAGGGTAACCCGGAATTCCCCCGGTGATGATCCTCTTAACCCGGGCATCCCTTCGTCCCCCGCTCGCAAAGCCGGTATTCCCCAAACTCATCCTTCTCGCCTTCCTCAGAGATTTCCCTCTCCAAATCATCCACTGACCGGACAAATCCGGGTCTCACTTTCACACTCTTTATCAGTTTCTTCCGGGTCTAGCAACGATCTCCCTGCGGATTTCGTCGTGAACACCGGGTAAGTCACTTTTCTTGCTACTCAATACACTAACTTTTTCCATACCTCTCGTTTACCATATACTGATTGTTTCCTTTTCTCCTTCCCAGAGCCAAGGTCACGAGCAGTGACCCGGACGATATGGACGTGGATAATCCGGCGATGGAGGATCCGGAAAACACTGTGAAGGCCGCGGCTGGCGGCGTTGAAGAAGAAGACAAAGAAGAAGACCTGCTGAAAAACCCGGCCGAGCAGGAGGCCGAATATCCTATTCCCTCGCACACACCCGGAGATGATGACGTCGAGATCCTGGGCATGGGGAGGGGTGAGCCCACTTCCAACACCCAGGCGACCCGGGTGTCCACCCCCAAGAAGGAGAGGACCCCGCCTCCGGGTGACCAGAACCCCGGCTCTTCCAAGCTGAAGCTCGGCGATCTCTCCTACGAAGAAATGCTAGATCAGCTCTTCGCTCTGAAGACCACTGAGAGAGACATCCTTGAGGCCATGGCTACAGAGCACCAGGTAATCCTGATCAACATTGTGTATATACTCACCTAGTCCCCAAGTTCCGAGTTTAACTAGGCAAAGTTTACTCGGTACTTCCTTTCATATCAGGATTTTTCTTATATCCGACTAATCTTTCCCTTTTATTTTTCCGCAGGCACAAGTGACCCGGTCTGAGGAGGTGTTGGCCAAAACCAACCAGCTCCTCCAGGCCGAGACAAAGCTGCGTGCAGAGCTAGAGGTTGAAGTGCAGAATCTCGACAAGGATGTGAAAAAGTATAAGAAGAAATACCACAACACCGAAAGTGCGCTGAAAAAGGTCTCGGCTCAGATTGCCGACACTTATCGCGCTCTGCTTGGTACAGATTTATAACTCGCTAATTATAACTCGGGTTTTCCATTACGCAAAATACCCGGATGTTATTGCTTGAACCTTTTCTGTTATACTCCAGGCCCGGGTGAAGCGGCCACAGACGAAGATGACATTGAGAAATTAAAGACACTGAAGGCCGTAATCCGACAATTTTCTGCCGGCACCAAGTGGATTTTGGAGGCTGTGAAGTGGCCGGCTGTGGAATACTGTGGCTTGGACACTTTGCTTGACGTTCCACCATCCCCGAGTGGATTGACCACTGGAAGCGCTCGTCGTGCCGGGTTGGGGTAACCCGCGGGCTTGCTCTGGCCAAGGCCTATTTTCCCAGGCTTGAGCCGGCAAAGCTCGTGGGCGGGTTTCCCGAATTCAACAACGACGGCTCCAAATTTTCCGGCAAGAACTTCAAGGCCATTAATACTGAGGTGCGTCACTCGGCGAGCCTGATCACCGACAGTCTGGACTTGAGCAGCATCGTTCCACCTTACGATGCCGAAGGCAAGCCCATTCAGTCGGATCTGCCTAAGCCTTTTGACATGCTGAAGAAGTGGAAGGCGGAATCTGCCAAGAGGAAGGAGGAAGCTGCCAAGAGAAAAGCTGAGGCCGATATTGCGCCTTCCTCCTCTACGCCGGCTGTCCGTCCGCCGGCTCGTGCCGACTCTGCTGCAAATCCGGATACAGGAGCTGGGAACACCACCGAAGAGCAAGTCCAAGACCCGGCTGCCAAGGACAACATCGATGACTCGGCCAAGGATGCCGAGTAAAATTTCACCTTTTACCACCGCAAACACTTTATTCGGCCAATGGGCATTTTGTAATATGCCTAAAACAGTTATTCTTTTAATAGTGCGCATGTGCACTTTTCGATACAACTTCCTTGGTTTGTAATACGCTAAAACCTTAATAGCTTTTGTGGCCCTTCTGGCCTTTTGCATGGATTTGTTATTTGCTAGTCTTAAACTTTTTGTTGCTGGTTTTACGATTTTCGCTATTTTTCCTTTTGTGAGACTCGGTTTCCGGGTCTCGGGGATTTTTGACAAGTGGACTTTATCGTCCAAGGAAGGGGAGTTTCTAAACCTAGTCTTAAACCTTGTGGTCGTGGGTTCGGGCCCCACGATGGGCGCCAACTGTCGTGGGATAATCACGGCAGACGTTACCAGGGGTAACTTATCTTGGGGTAATTCGACTCTGGTGTTTGGGAGAGGGTTTAGCTCAGGGGAAATCATGCTAGCAATCGATCTGGCAGCTCTGGCAATCAAGTCGCCGAGTCTCCGATCTAGGGTTACAATATCAACTCCCGTATTACAAGGATACTCGAATATGTGGTGAGGTTCCCCTTTTCTAACCCTAGGAGCCGGTTTATATCTTACCCGGCCCCCTGGCTTCCTATCCAAGACACACCCGGAATCCTACCCAGTAACCGCATACAAACCCTATGTTTCCTAATAGTAACCCCAAAAGCCGGGTTACGAGGCCTACACTACTTCTTGGGCCTTCTAGAAACTCCCCTTCCTTGGGCCGGGTCTTGCGCAGTTCCCTTCGGGCCGGGTTACACCTTGACGTTAGCCTACCGGGTTATCATCCCTCCATCAGTAGTCCACATAATAGCTTGGGCTTCGTAGGGCTAACCACGAAGCGCATGCTATTCTTTGCAAAAATAATAAACACACAAGTCCATAAAATTCCGGGTTAGAATGCTTTGATAGTAGCTAGGCCTAGATCTATGGGCGGTCCATATCATAACCCGGCCTTTCCCGAGTCATACATTGTTTTCCCGGGTCAACACTCCGAGGAAACACATAAGACCCGGCTCGTACCAGTCGCTAATCAGTTCCGGATATCACGCTTGCAATCTGTTTCAATCTCTTCCGGATATCGTGCAACGGTCATTTTAATGCTAATCCCAGAATATCCGGCCGAGTGATGTTTTCCGAAAATTTTGGCCTTGCCGCCTAGACCTAGGGCGCTCCCACCCCGCACCTATAAATAGGTGTCCAGGGGGTAACCCTAGATCTAATCTCCATTTCCCCCTGCCTTTCCATCTCCACTTCCTCTCGGCGTCTTCACCTTCAAGCTCGAGCTCACACCACCGCGCCGCCCACGAGCGCGTCACCGGAACCCAGTCGCCGTCGTCCGTCCGTGCGCACGTCACCGGATCAAGCCGCCGCCGTCCGTCCGCCGCGCCCGCAACGCCGCCGCGCCCTCAAGCGGCTCACCGGAGAACCCTAGGGGCCGCCGCCGTCGAGCCATCCGCCGCCTCCGCGCTTCCACCTAGATCCCACCGGTAAGATCCTTCAACTCCCTAGATTCAATCTCTGATTTCTCGCGAGTGGATGGGATCTATATTTGTTCTTAGATGCTTTTCTTATTCCTTACTAGTTGAATGCGCCGTATCTTGCTCCTCTATAGGCAATGCCTGGTTTAGGCCTAATTGCGCACCTCACAGCACAACTTCATCACTTGTTGTCACAATTTTTCCCATAAATTTTTCCGCCTAGATCCAATCAGCCGAAATTTCTTGCTAGTATCCTTTGCTAAGTCGGATAACTGTCATTTCCGAGTCTCAAGTTGTTTATACTCTGCACTTTGTCTTCTTTTTAGATCCACTCCTATGGCTCCTAAAGCCAGTGCTAAGGTGAAGGGGAAACAGCCGACCGGTAAGGCAAAGCCGAGTCAATCGATCTCCGCCAACTGGGCGAGATCGACCGTGACCAAGGCCAAGCTGGATGAACTCGCAGAGTCGGGCGTTCTGCCCGCCCGGGAGGATATCCACTGGAGGGTGCCTGGGGAGGAGACCCGGCCTACTCCGGGTCTTGACGAAGTGGTAGTCTTCGTCGAGCATGTGATCCGGGGTTTCCGCCTCCCCGGGTCACCCTTTCTTCCGCGAGCTGCTAGACCACTACAAGCTCCGGGTGTTCGACGTAGGTCCCAATTCTATGCTCAATATCACTCATTTTATCGTCTTGTGCGAGTCATATCTATGCATTCCTCCAAATCTTGCCCTTTTCCTCGAGTTATTCCAATGCAAGCCGTGCCGAGAGAGCGGGGATGGGGCCCTCCTAGTCTGTGGAGGAGTCTCCATCCAGAGGAGGAAAAATTCCCTCATGCCGACTCTGGGTCTCATCTCCCATGTCAAACATTGGCAGAAGACGTATTTCTACTGCCAGGATACCTCCCCAGCCGGCGAGAAGCAACTTCCGGGTTTCACCGAAAACCTCCTTAACATATCCGATAGTTTCAGCTCCTTTGCCACTGATGCCGAGAGGCAATCTATCCAACCCCTCCTGCACAAACTAGCCGTATTGTCGGCCCACGGTCTCCTAGGGCTCAATCTCATCAAAACCTGGGTAACTTTCCGGGTTCAGCCCAACAGTGTCCGGCCCAAACTTATGTGCAACTATTCTGGGCACGTCACTGATTCTCTTCGCTATTCGATGAGAAGTTACCCGGCCGCAGACGCGAACAAGATCATGAAAAACTTCTTGGCCGAGAAGCTGGAAGTGATCCGGAATATAGCCGGCCTGGACCCCTACACGCGGGATAACCCGGCTCCAGCAGTAAGATCCGGCCATTACTCTTTATCCGACTGCCATTTTTCTGGTACAACCACTAACTTTTATCATTGTACTTTTATCTCAGGAAGATAGCACTTTCTGGAAGATTGAGACCCCTCCTCCTTCCGAAAACTCGGAAGAGGACGAGGAGCCGGTTGATACTGATGAGCGTAACATCCGAGTCTCACTCGTTTCCCTTTCTGTCAACTTGTTTTTCCAACCTTTTTCCCTTTTTCCGATAATATGCTATAATTTCCAGGGTTGGAGGATAAGGAGGAGACCCAATCTGATGAAAGCGAGGCTAAGCCGGACATAGACGTTGGGGCGAAGAGGAAGACCCGGGGGGGTTGTATTCAAGGTGCCTTACTCCTCTATGACCTCCAAACCCTATTCGTACGCTAACATGTGCGAACTTAACCAACATTTGATCGATTCATCACGCTTGAAGGAACCCGTCCCAGTCAAACGTAGGATAACCCGGAATTCCCCGGGTGATGATCCTCTTAACCCGGGCATCCCTTCGTCCCCCGCTCGCAAAGCCGGTATTCCCCAAACTCATCCTTCTCGCCTTCCTCAGAGATTTCCCTCTCCAAATCATCCACTGGCCGGACAAATCCCTGAGACCCAAGGAAGGGGAGTTTCTAGAAGGCTCTTAACCTTGTGGTCGTGGGTTCGGGCCCCACGGTGGGCGCCAACTGTCGTGGGATAATCACGGCAGACGTTACCAGGGGTAACT
Source organism: Alopecurus myosuroides (assembly GCA_028641055.1). Lineage (NCBI taxonomy): Eukaryota > Viridiplantae > Streptophyta > Magnoliopsida > Poales > Poaceae > Alopecurus > Alopecurus myosuroides. The sequence goes on from CM054058.1 coordinate 359,843,647, forward strand.
TATCTTGGGGTAATTCGACTCTGGTGTTTGGGAGAGGGTTTAGCTCAGGTGAAATCATGCTATCAATCGATCTGGCAGCTCTGGCAATCAAGTCGCCGAGTCTCCGATCTAGGGTTACTATATCAACTCCCGTATTACAAGGATAGTCGAATATCTGGTGAGGTTCCCCTTTTCTAACCCTAGGAGCCGGTTTATATCTTATCCGGCCCCCTGGCTTCCTATCCAAGACACACCCGGAATCCTACCCAGTAACCGCATACAAACCCTATGTTTCCTAATAGTAACCCCAAAAGCCGAGTTACGAGGCCTACACTACTTCTTGGGCCTTCTAGAAACTCCCCTTCCTTGGGCCGGGTCTTGCGCAGTTCCCTTCGAGCCGGGTTACACCTTGACGTTAGCCTACCGGGTTATCATCCCTCCATCAGAAATATTCTCGGAATTGGAAAATTCGAAGCCCGAAAGTCTTAGAATTCCCGAAGGTTTCACATAGTCCCGAAGAGGCCCGGAGTGGGGCCACACCATAGGGCGACGCGCCCCCTGGACGCACCTGGGGGTGGTGTGGCCCCCTCGGGCATCCACCGCCTTACCCTTTCGCCTATCTATTTCCCCCCATACGACAACCCTAAAAAGACACCACTTCATCCCGAGAAACACCCGAGGCGGCCGTCATCGTCATCCTAATATCGGGAGGGTTCTGGAGCTCTCCCCGGCACCCTATTGGGAGGGGAATTCATCATCGGAGTGGTCTACACCACCATTCCCTCCTCCAAAGTGATGCGTGAGCAGTTCATCCCTAGACTACGGGTCCATAGCAGTAGCTATATGGTTGTCTTATCCACTTTGTACCTCATGTTTAGATCTCTTGAGCTTCCCTACATGATCGAGATCATCTTTATGTAATGCTACATGTTGTGTTTGCTGAGATCTGATGAATGTTGAATTCTATGTCTTCTGATTATCAATCTAACATGTTATCTTCATGCATATGTTATTTATGATCTTGCATGCTCTCCGTTATTAGTAGATGCTCTCGCCAAGTATATGCTAGTAACTCCAAGAGGGAGTGTTTATGCTCGATAGTGGGTTCATGCCTCCTTTGCATGTATGCTCGAGTGACAGAAACGTGACGGATGGAGGATGTGTTGTTGCCATTAGGGAAAAAACAACAATGTTTACTTAGTTTACATTGTTTATATTACACACTTTGCTTACTGCGATTATCCGTTGCTTGCAACTTAATACCCAACTTTTGTTCAGATGATATTCAGAGGGTGGATTATTAGTCATAGATGCAGTTGGATGACGGTCTATGTATCTTGTTGTAATGCCTGCATGAATGACATAGTAATTTTTATGTCTTGCATATGAACTCGGTGCAACCTTCATTTATGTCAATTGCCCAGCTGTAATTTTTTCAACACACATGTTATTTATCTTTTATGGAGAGACACCTCTAGTGAACTGTGGACCCCGGTCCATTTTCTCATTCTGATAATACACACACTTCTTCCACTGCTTTCACACTGCTTCCACTGTTTTCACACTGCTGCTATTGTTTTCATACTATTTTCCACACCATACATTTAACCTCTTTGTTATTAGCAAAACCGGTGAGATTAACAACCTCACTGCTTCGTTGGGGCAAAGTGAATTGTTTGTGTTGTGTAGGTTCCACGTTGCTGCTGAACCGGTAGTGCGCCCTGCCATCTCATCTGCATCAACCTTCTGAAGTTACTCCTTCCTCCTACTGGTCGATTCAACATTGGTTTCTTTCTGAGGGAAAGCTGCTGTTGTGCTCATCATACCTTCCTCTTGGGGTTTCCCAACGAGTGCAAGACCTGCACCATCACTTCCCTCGAAGACTATTGTGATCCCCTATACTTGTGTGTTATCACACTCACACACCAGCAAGAGGATGTGAGTGCCTTTTACCTTACCTCCCCGTCAACGGCGCCAGAAAAGAGCTTGACGTCTACGCACGCTTCTATTCTTGTAGACAATGTTGGGACTCCAAGTGCAGAGGTTTGTAGAACAACAACAAGTTTTACTTAAGTGGATCACCCAAGGTTTATCGAACTCACGGACGTAGAGGTCAAAGATATCCCTCTCAAGCAATCCTGCAATTATGATACAAGAAGTCTCTTGTTTCCCCAACACACCTAATACAGTTGTCAGTTGTATAGGTGCACTAGTTCGGCGAAGATATAGTGAAATACAAGTAATATGGATGATTATAAGTGACAATAGAAATCTGAAGAAAAAAATGGTAGCAATCAAACATGTAGCAGAACTGATTGTAAACACGCTTAGAAACAAGGCCTAGGGATCATACTTTCACTAGTGGGAACTCTCAACAATAATAACATAATTGAGTGCATAAATATCTCTCTTCGCTACGCTACTCCGAACCAATCTACGCGAATAACAAACATCAGTCATTGCGTAAGGCTGCAAAAAGCACCCCTTAGAGTTCGCATTTCCCCATCTAGGTAACCCCCACGCTATCACCATGATACCTAGATGGTTCCAGACAAACACCACAATTTCATAGGGTCATCCAACACAAAATATAAATATCATGCTAAACCACACGATGCACACACTATCACCTTTACACCGTGATCAAAGTGTCTACAGAGATCTCATAACAAAACAATTTGAGTAGCATAACATATGAAGAGTAACATCTACTTATTCAACTAGATTACAAAGCTCATGATCACATAAATATCTGATAAGGGGTGGCCCAATCTTCTCGATGAACTCACAGATAACTTTGGTATGATAAATAGTGCGCCACTGAAAACTCTCCCGGCCGATCCCTGATGCCAATGCAACATCTAGCAACCCCAAGGATATTCTCAACTCCACACTCTTGCACAAGTAATCCACCGACTACAAGTGGTCCTGTACCGTCTTATTCCCAGTGGAACAGCAGGTAACACGAAAAGTTTGCAGATGAACTTCCAGATGAATGCTTACAAGCTAATTCGATCTAGAGGTCTAGGGTTTTGTGTTTAAAGTAGTCTAAAGAGCCTTGGCTCGGATCCCAACTAGTTAAGGGGGGTATGGTGCGGCCACAAGGCATACCTTGCGCAAGCACCACCCTAACCCGACTAGGACTCATTGTTTGAGTTGGACTCAACCCAAACCGACTCAAACTAGATACAAACCGACCCACCATTAAGGGGTGCGGCCATAATGGTATACAAACCATGTGTAACATAAATATGACTATATGTGGCGCATTGATATCCATTGTGGGTGCCCTCCTCTTGTTTTCACCATCTCCTAGTGTGGAAAAACAATCTAGTAGTTGTTTTCCACACTTGTGCTTTTGTTTTCACCATCTTCTTTGCTTGTTTTCACCATGGCATCCTTGTTTTCACCTCCTTGTATGTTTGTTTTCTCCATGGTGATCATGTTTTCCAGCTTCTCATCATTGTTTTCCAGCTCCTCTTGATGTTCTCCTCCAAGTATGTTTGTGTTATCAATAAACCTGATCATACATAAATGCATAGATTTAGGTAGTATAAAGTTCTCACAATTATAAACATTATACTCAAGTAGGAGTGAATTCACCTGTTGTTCTAATAGTTTGGTCCTTGATCTTGTCACAGGACCAAGCCTCACTTTATTTTCCTCGACAACCACCTTATCATGTGTAATAATATGTGAAGAGCTAGGGATGTCCTCATCATCCTCCACCTCTTGAAAAGGCGTCGACCTCGACGCATCAAGATCATCTCCATAGTATGGTGTCAAATCAGCCACATTAAAAGAATTACTAACACCAAACTCATCAATTGGAAGGTCTATCTTGTATGCATTGTCATTGATCCTCGAAATCACTCTATATGGACCAGCACATCTAGGCATTAACTTTGATTTGTGCAATGTGGGAAATCTGTCCTTTCTAAAATGCACCCACACCATGTCACCTGGCCGAAATATCACCTCCTTCCTCTTCTTGTTTACTCTTTCAACCACATGTTGTCCTTTCTTCTCAATTGCCTCCTTTGTTTTCTCATGTATTTTCTTCACAAAATCAGCTCTCTTTGATGCCTCCATATTTGTTCTCTCTTGTATAGGAAGTGGTAGCAAATCAAGTGGAACAATGGGTTTGAAACCATAGACCACCTCGAAAGGACAAAGTTGAGTAGTTGAATGCACAACTCTATTATATGCAAATTCCACATGAGGCAAGCACTCCTCCCACTCCCTCAAATTTTTCTTGATCATGCTTCTCAATAATGTTGACAATGTCCTATTAACCACCTCTGTTTGTCCATCAGTTTGGGGGTGACATGTTGTTGAAAACAACAGCTTTGTTCCTAGTTTCCCCCATAGTGTCTTCCAAAAGTAGCTCATAAACTTCATATCTCTATCAGAAACAATAGTACTTGGTACTCAATGTAATCTTACTATCTCTCTGAAAAATAGATTAGCAATATGGGATGCATCATCACTCTTGTGGCAAGCAATGAAGTGGTACATCTTAGAGAATTTGTCCACTACAACAAAGATAGAATCATGCCCCCTTTTTGTCCTTCGTAAGCCTAGCAACAAATCCATGCTTATATCTTCCCATGGTGTAGTTGGTGTAGGAAATGGAGTATACAACCCGTGGGTCTTCAATTTGGCCTTGGCCTTATTGCAAGTAATGCACCTTTGCACAAATCTATAAACATCTCTCCCCATATGTGCCCAATAAATTTTTCAGCCAACATAAGCAATGTTTTCTCACGTCCAAAGTGTCCCATTAATCCTCCACTATGAGATTCCTTCACTAAGAACAAACACAAAGAACACTCGGGAATACATAATTTGTTAGCTCGAAATAGGAACCCATCATGTATGTGAAAATTTTCCCACGCCTTAACATTAGTACATTTAGCAAATGGCATGGACAATTCTTTATCCTTAGCATATAATTCTCTAATACCCTCCAAACCCGAAACTTTGACCTCTAATGTGGAGAGTAGCATATTTTTTCTTGGTAAAGCATCAACAACTACATTATCCAATCCCTTCTTGTGTTTAATGATGTATGGAAAAGATTCTATGAATTCAACCCATTTAGCATATCTCTTATTCAAATTAGATTGGCACTTTAAGAATTTTTATGCTTCATGATCAGAATGTATAATAAATTCTTTAGGCCACAAATAATGTTTCCACTAAAGGTGTCGTTGCATAGAAAAAAAATCCTACGCGAGAGACACCCGAAAGGCCAAGATCTAATCTAGGAGACGAAGTGCAACGGGCAAAGAGAGGGTTAAGGAGAACACATACCCTCGATGACACAAAGCGTTACAAGATAAAATCTCGTTGTTGGCGTAGTCGTACTCACATCGATCCCGATAGCGAGAAGATGTGCACCGCAATCCGGCGGTGCCTCCGTGATCGGTCACACGTACGGTTGATGACGACCTCCGTTCCCTCGATACAGCGGGGCGCGGAAGTAGAGGATCCCTCGGAACTCCAGCAGTACGACGGCGTGGTGGTGGTGAAGAATCCCACGGTCAGGGCTTCGCCAAGCCGGAGACCATGAAATGGAGCAGCGGGTGGAGAGGAAATGATGTGGGCAAGTGTGTGTGTGTGTGTGAAGAGGAGCTCTCACCCTCCTTTTATAGGGGAGGGGGAGGCAGCCCAAGAGGGGGTGCGGCCAGCCCTGGTGGTGCCCCCACCTCTTCCCGCTTCATGTGAGTGGAAGCCCCACTCACATCCGCTCATTTTCCCTTCAAACTCCACTTAGAAAATCCAAGAGTTTTTCTTTAATAAATAAATAAAATATTTTTATTTCTTTATTTCAGCATTTGTTAATTATATTAACAAACTTTTGCATATAGAACCTCGAATCATTTGTTAATTCTATTAACAACCATTCGACGAAAAATCCCTTGAACTATTTCAATTTTCCCCGAAACAATTTCGGTGCTGCTCAAAATATTCTTTGATATTCCGTATCCTCTCAAACGCGTCATCGAACCTTAAGTGTGTCACCCTACAGTTCGCGAATAAGATAAACATGATCGATACTCCTCTCCGATCAAGAATCGACAACGGGATCTGGAGATCCGTGATGACTCCTATATATTCAACGATGACTCTCGTGATCGTGTGAACCATCAACGTCGTGAACTAATTCCCTTTGTCTCGCGATATTTTACTTGTCCGAGATTCGATCATTGGTATCAACCATACCTTGTTCAATCTTGTTACCGACAAGTACTCTTTTCTCGTTTCCGTGATATGACATTCTTGTGACCTAGTCACATCCACATGCTTGCAAGCGGTGTCGATGTGATATCACCGAGAGGGCCCAGAGTATATCTCTCCATCATTTGGATGGACAAATCCCACTCTTGATCCATGATCCTCAACTAATAGTTTCCGAATACCTAACGACACCTTTATAGTCACCCTGTTACGGTGTGATGTTTGATGACATCAAAGCACCCTTCCGATATCAGTGATTGACATGATCTCATGTTCTAAGGAATAAGTTACTTCGTATGTTTGATATAACAATGTAAACTTAATGACTTGATCGCATTGCTATATTCATTTTGGGTATATGTTCATCACATCATTCTTCTAATGACATGACCCCGTTATTAACAACATCCAATGTTCATGATCAGGAAACCATGATCATATATTAATCAACGAGCTAGTTAAAAGAGAGGCTTTACTAGGAACCATTGTTTGTTTATTAAACACACATGTATCAAAGTTTCCGGTCAATACAATTATAGCATGAGAAATAAACATTCATCATAAACAAGGAATAAGATAATAACCATTTTATTATTGCCTCTCGGGCATATTCCCTTCAGTCTCCCACTTGCACTAGAGTCAATAATCTAGTCTGTAAGCACTTAACACATATGGCGTTCCAGTGTTATGACCATGCTTCGCATGTGGTAAACATCATCAAAAAGATCTGAACTGTTCAGGTCCTATTGTATTTGCATGTTCTTTGCGTCTACACGCATCACTCATTCTCTAATGAGATGGCTTTGTATATATATGGTCAATTGGTGAAACCTTAATTCCTCAGCTTAAACCGATGTCACTAACATTGTGAAAATGTAGCTTCATAGTGTCAGCATTCTTGGAAATTCACCAAGTTCAATAAAGAACTCCTTGACACAAAATACGCTTATTATCTTTTATCAACACAGCGATATACTTAAGCCTTTGTTGTAGTATCTGTCATAATATTTAATTTTGAAACTCTTTCAAATCCAGCATGGAACTTTCTTCTAGCCTATTGTGCTACCCTTCATCACATATTTTAATTGAGATAAAATTACTTGAATAAATGACAAGACTATTAGTGTAACATATTACAACTGATATTTTGTCATTACTACATAGGAAAACATATCCTTAGCATTTCTAAAATGACACAAGGATCTCTCCCACTGTTTTCTAATCATCATATGAATTATCCTGCTATAACATTTTATAGCATAGGACTCATCTGGTTGTGTACATAGCATGGAAACATGACTTAGAAATCTCAATTTCAATGATGCTCATCATGTGTCAAAACACTTGAATCTTGCTCAATTATTTTCCATGTGACAAGAACTACTTCTTGTCATTTCGATATTGACTTACTTCAATATTTCATCTATGTAATTTGGGTTCAATCATATCAGGCGCTTCAATCCATCTTTTATAGATATCGATGACCAATAGCTTCTAAGCCTTTCATCAATAAGAAAATCTTAACCATGTTAATTTAAAATTACATATTTTCCAATCAACCATATGTCACCTACATAAAGTATTGGAAATATGTCATAGCGCAACCACTTAATTTCTTGTAACTCTACAAGCATCTTTATCGTTCATGATGGAATCAAACTCTTTTGATAACTTTATTAAGGTAAAGATTTCAACTTCGTTATGCTCACTTCAACCATTGAAGTGTGCATACCTTTCTAGCAACCTTTTGAATTTTACAAAACTCTCAGACTGTGTCAAGTACACATCCTTGATCAAACTTCCTCGAGAGGAGAGTTGGTTTTGTTATTCAACTTCCATATCATAATATGTAACTTTGCTAGAACTATCCGCAAAGACTAAGCATCACTACGGAAGATCAAAATCTTGTAGTAGTCAACTCTCTAAACTTCGTCGAAAACAACTTTTTGATAAGTACAACTTTCAAAGGATGTAAAAATCTATGTTTTTGTCGCTATATAGACCCTTTTGCTATCGTTAGGCATGAAGCCTATCGAAAGGACTACCAAGTCACATACTTGATATTCATACAAGGATACTATGGCAGATATAATGACTCATAGTCAATTTTACGAAGTCAGGGCCCATCATTTGCTTCCTTTATAAGGTCCAGGTCCTTTTGTTGTCAAACAACACTTTACTCTTAAACCATAAGTTGGTCTAAGTACAAAGTTTTAGGACTTTTTTGGTTCAGTACGCAAACTCATCCAAAGTATCTACAACACATGTAGTGTCTTCTACTTTGTCAAAATAGCAAACCCATGAACAACTTCCAGTGCTGCGCTACTCTTGACATGATAACAAAGATTCTCTAATCTCGTTGAGTTTGTACTGTGCTCCCACTCACTTGTTTCGCAAGAACTACTTTCTCGAGAAATCAACCCTTTCTGACAAACAACATCTGTCTTTTGGTTCGGTGTTAGGAGAAATACCCAATGTTTTATTTGGGATAACCTTATAAACATATATTTATCCTATTTTGGTTGTAAAAAATTTACACATGCTATGCATACCAAAACTTAAGAAAATGACAATTCGGGTCACTACCCAAACCATATCTTATATGTTGTCAATTTCAACGGATCATGATGGTGCTCTTTTCAGTGGAAAAACGGTTGTCACTAATGTATAAACAACAAAATTATAATGGCATTTTTATTTATCTTACCATGTCAAACAAGGTTTGATTTTGTCTCTCGAACACTCCAAACTAATGTGGGGTAATTCGAGTAATATAAGTTGTAGAACAATTTTGCAACTTCTCAGATGTTTTTCTAAACTTGTAACTCAAACTTTATCCTTTATGATCCAATCATAAATACTTGATTATCTTGTTACATTGATTTTTACTTCATATTAACAACCTTTTGAACCAATTCAAATGTTAAACCTCGTTCTGTTTAGATATACTCACATATCTACTCAAATCATCGACATAATTTTATGAAGGAAAAATTAATCCACCTTACATGACTACACATAATGGACTATATACATCAATATGTATAATCTCCACTAAATTAGTCGTCCATTCTACTTTGTCCTAAGAATGGAATTTTAGTCATCTTTTGGAAGAGGTCTCACAAGCGTCAATTTATTCAAAACAAAATGACTCTGGAAGTCCATCAACATGGAGTTCCTTCATGTTTTCCTTTCCGATATGAACTAAAATGGAGGTGTCACAATCTAAGTGAAACTCTTTTACGTCTTGCAACGTTTAGCATTTAGTTTTATAGATGTTTACTTTACCAACATGATTTATATTAACATATCCATCAATTATGGAATATGGTCATAGTTTGAACAATATCATTTGTTCTCACAAAAGACTAGAAAAAAATAACAACTTATTAAGTTCTTAAAATAAATCTTGAATGTTTGGTTCGATATGACAATGAACACAATAACACTTTATTATTGTTCTTGTCATAATCGATTCCACATCTATTACTAGTTTCTTTTAGGCCCTTGTATTTCTTGCATTGCGTTGCTTTGTATGACAACTCATACCAACCAATGTGGTATCAAAATACCAAACAAAAATACTTTGTTAACTAGTAATACATCTATAACTTGTATATCAAGCATATACTCTTGAGCTGGACTTTTCTAGTTATCTTCTTTTTCTGCCATATACCTTTTTGTAATTCTATTTTCATTATTCCCTTTCCTTTATAGAAGAATCATTCAACATCAAACAATGCTAGTCTTACTAGCTCATTTTCTTTGGCGTGTCACTCATATACTATCACCCATTGAGTCATACTTTGAGTTTGATTGTTCTACTAATATCACCATATTAATAGTATTCTTCTAGATTCCACTCTTAGCAATCTCCAAGTAAGGTAAACGATTTTTACCCATACTTTTAATCCATACCATCATAACAACTTTATGATTAAGCTACTATAGGTAGAAGGAAGGAATTTAGAGGATAATGTTTAGCGCCCAATTTCTTGGAATATTCAAACGCCTAGCATCTTCAATCATTGCATATATTCAAATAATATAAGCATACATTGTCACACTAAATTATACTCGGTCATATTGCTACAAATAATTTTCTAGATATCAATATATCTTTCACTTGATTGTTTCTGAAAACAACTCTTTTCAGTTCCTAAATCACCTTGATCAATAAAACAGTCTTTTGAAGATAAACTAATATGGAAGCAACCATGACTCTGGATTCTAAGTAGGAATTATTTGCTCTCTAGAACAATCAATCATTAACCATATGGAGCTAGGCAGGAAATACCAAAAATCTACAATAGGACTCAATTTTAAATTTCACTAATACGGTACCAATCTTAAATCATTTTTACCAGATCATAACAGTTATATCTCAATTAACAATCTAAGTGTAAGGTAGTTATGTGGATGCCAGTGAATACTACAATTTGTGCAAATTCACTTTGATTGGTTGTTCATGATAAATAAGTTAAAGTTAATTCAAAATTATGCCATGAACTCCCACTCAAAAGCAACATCCCTCTTAGTCGTCTTTAGTGATTACACGAACCAAATTCACTACACCAAAACCGATCATCACGTGAGATGATGTAGCTTCAAAGGCGAACATCAACATGTTCATCATATCATCCATATGACTCATGCTTTACCTTTCGGTTACGTGTTCCGAGGCCATGTATGTACATGCTAGTCTCGCCAAGTAGAACCGTAGTATTGCGTGTGTTTCAAGGCCATGTCTGTACATGCTAGGCTTGAAAACACCCGTTGTATGCGAATGTTGAGTCTGTCACACCCGATCATCACGTGGTGTCTCGAAACGACGAACTTTCTTAACGGTGCATACTTAAGGAAGAACACATTATTATCTTGATATTAAGTGAGAGGGATCATCTTATAATGCTACCATCGCTATCTAAGCAAAACAAGATGCATAAAAGGATTACCATCACAGACATCACATGTAAGGATAACGTGATATGATATGGTCCTCCTTGCACTTGATATCCATCATGTGCATTATGGTATGATCTCCATCATTCCACCGGCGTGGTACCAAGTACCATGGCACCGCAATCTTGATTATCCATCAAAAATAAGACAACCATATGGATACCTTCCGGTATATCAATAGTTTACAAAATAGATCATCTCATAATCAAATTTGTAACATTGACCATATCACATCACATGCCCAGCAAAAACTAGTTAGACGCTTCAAATTTATTTTTGCATATTTTACGTGGGTTAGGGCTTTCGAGGATAGAACCGTTCATACCTACGAACATCAACCACAACGTTGATAAACACATTTGTAACAGCCCTTCGTAGATTAAATCTTAACTATAGTAGGAGAACAGACACCCGCAAGCCACTTATGCAATACAAGTTGCATGTCAGTTGTGGAACAATTCTCATGTACGTGGACATGTAAGGTTAGTACGGGTCGCTTCATCCCACTGTGCCACTAAGATCATAAAATAATCAAGGAGGTAATAACATGATCATCAACGCCCACATACACCTACGTGTTCTACCCGTACAAATCATCTACGCATAGATCCGGCTCTGATACCACTGAAGGGGTCGCTGCATAGAAAACAAAAAATTTCCTACGCGAGAGACACCCGAAAGGCCAAGAACTAATCTAGGATACGAAGTGCAACGGGCAAAGAGAGGGTTAAGGAGAACACATACCCTCGAAGACACAAAGCGTTACAATATCAAATCTCGTTATTGGCGTAGTCATACTCACATCGACCCTGATAGCGAGAAGATGTGCACCGCAATCCGGCGGTGCCTCCGTGATCGGTCACACGTACGGTTGATGACGACCTCCGTTCCCTCGATCCAGCAGGGCGCGGAAGTAGAGGATCCCTCGAAACTCCAGCAGCACGACGACGTGGTGGTGGTGAAGAATCCCACGGTCAGGGCTTCGCCAAGCCAGAGACCATGGAAAGGAGCAGCGGGTGGAGAGGAAATGATGTGGGCAAGTGTGTGTGTGTGAAGAGGAGCTCTCACCCTCCTTTTATAGGGGAGGGGGAGGCAGCCCAAGAGGGGGTGCAGCCAGCCATGGTGGTACCCCCACCTCTTCCCTCTTCATGTGAGTGGAAGCCCCACTCACATCCACTCATTTTCCCTTAAAACTCCACTTAGAAAATCCAAGAGTTTTTCTTTAATAAATAAATAAAACATTTTTATTTCTTTATTTCAGCATTTGTTAATTCTATTACAAACTTTTGCATATAGCACCTCGAATCATTTGTTAATTCTATTAACAACCATTCGACGAAAAACCCCTTGAACTATTTCAATTTTCCCCGAAACAATTTTGGTGCTGGTCAAAATATTCTTCGATATTCCGTATCCTCTCAAATGCGTCATCGAACCTTAAGTGTGTCACCCTACAGTTCACGAATAAGATAGACATGATCGAGACTCCTCTCCGATCAATAATCAACAGCAGGATCTGGAGATCCGTGATGACTCCTATATATTCAACGATGACTTTCGTGATCGTGTGAACCATCAACGTCGTGGACTAATTCCCTTTGTCTCGCGATATTTTACTTGTCCGAGATTCGATCATTGGTATCAACCATACCTTGTTAAATCTCGTTACTGACAAGTACTCTTTTCTCGTTTCCGTGATATGACATCCTTGTGACCTAGTCACGTGCTTGCAAGCGGTGTCGATGTGATATCACCGAGAGGGCCCAGAGTATATCTCTTCGTCATTTGGATGGACAAATCCCACTCTTGATCCATGATCCTCAACTAATACTTTGTGAATACCTAACATCACCTTTATAGTCACCCTGTTACGGTGTGGCGTTTTATGACATCAAAGCACCCTTCCGGTATCAGTGATTGACATGATCTCATGGTCTAAGGAATGAGTTACTTCGTATGTTTGATATAACAATGTAAACTTAATGACTTGATCGCATTGCTATATTCTTTTTGGTATTGTTGGCACGCGTAGAGATAAACGAAAACTTTTTCCTACGCGATACTACCAAGATCTAGCCGAGGTAGAAGGCCACGAGTATTACCACTAGACGCGCAGGTGCGGATTATCGATGTAGCGCGTCGGGTCGGGGCAGTGCAGTCCCACGATCCGGTCCGGCCGATCCAATCCCTCGAACGTCGAAGTGCTGAACGTACAGCACCTCTGCCGGTATCCACACGTACGAGGAGGAGCTCCGACGGCGGACTGCTAGGTCCGGTGCGGCGGCTGGACTGAGTGGGGCTAGGGTTCCCAACGCATGGGAGAGTGGACTAACGTGCCCGCTGGGCAACCTGCGCCCCTCTTTATATAGCGTATGGTAATGGGCTTCACAACACTTGTGGCCCATTCCCTCCGTGAGTCCGACTCACTAACTCAGTCCATTTCCGGTTCAGGTCCAACCCAACCAATGCTTGCTCCCGCTCTTAAGTGTGCGACCCTGCAGGCTCATGGCGACATGGACACGATTTGAGTCCTACTCCCAATCGATCAATCGGTAGCGGCTCCTAGCAGAACGTGCCGACTCCCAAGTCCCATTGAGTCATGACGACATACCTTTCAATGCGATATTCATCTTAGTCCCTTTTGCCTCACGATATACCTTGTCGAGCTATAGGCGATTTATCGTCATCCCTTAAATAGCTCAACTCTCTTCTCGATCCGTGATATGTGATTCATCTGACTAACTCTTTAGTCAATAGACACAGTTAACACTTAACTGAGTCGCGCATGGCCATGCTTCCTGAATCATATCACTCGAGAGGGCCCAGAGAATATCTCTCCAATCGGAGGGGCAAAATCCCATCTTGATTATCCACATCACGCAGCTTGCTTCTCATTCGACCCGAACTCTGCCTTTATAGTTGCCTTGTCACAGAACAACGTTTGACAGAACCTAAGTCGGTGATCCACAACTCGGATTGTGCGACAACCTCAGGTCTAAGGATTACATTGATTGAGACTACAAATGACGACTTGATCGTTGCATCTCAATGTGGGTCAGTCCGACTTGCTAAACTCTTTAGCCAAGTCCGTGAACGTTGGAATGGCATCACCATGCCCATGACAAGTGGAACCGTGTCATCAGCCAACACTCACATTAGTCTAGGGTGTGTGTCCAGCACAACCTAAAGGACCAAGGACAATCTAGTATGAACAACATGAATATATAGTTCCACAATCGAATCACATATTCAATGATATATATCAGATGTTCAAAACAAGGACAACTTAATAACTTTATGAATACAGTGGGAATTACATCATACATGATTGCCTCTAGGGCATATTCCCAACAGTCTCCCACTTGCACTAGAGTCAATCATCCTGGCATCATATGCCTAGGCATCTAATGCCCATACCTCTCGTGTGCGCCTCATGCTTAGGCTGTGGTAGCGCCTTTGTCAACGGATCTGCAATGTTTGCATCCGTGTGTACTTTGCATAACTTGATATCACCTTGTTCGACAAACTGGCGAATGAGGTGGTACCGCATGAGTATATGTTTGTTCTTCTGGTGTTGTCTAGGTTCCTTGGCCTGTGCGATAGCACCATTGTTGTCACAATATACGTCCAAAGGATTGGACGCGCCCTGAACCACACCAAGATCAATCAGGAGGTTCCTGATCCAAACAGCTTCCTTTGCCGCCTCTGAGGCAGCAATATACTCAGCCTCTGTTGTAGATGCAGACACCGTATCTTGCTTGGAACTCTTCCAGCTCACAGCTCCTCCGTTCATTACGAACACGTATCCCGATTGCGAACGAGAATCATCTGAGTCGGTGAGATAACTCGCATCCGTGTAACCCTTTACACTGAATTCCTCATCACCTCCATAAACTAGGAACATTTCCTTAGTATTTCTCAAATACTTAAGGATGTTTTTAACCGCTGCCCAGTGGGCTTCGCCAGGGTCAGCCTGGTATCTGCTCGTAACACTTAGAGCATAGGAAACATCTGGCCTAGTACAAATCATGGCATACATGATGGATCCGATTGCCGAAGCATACGGGATCACACTCATCCGACTTCGCTCATCAGTTGTCGAAGGACACTGAGTCTTGCTAAGTTTTATGCCATGGGACATCGGTAAGAATCCCTTCTTGGACTCTTCCATTTTGAATTTCTTCAAAACCTTGTCCAGATAAGTACTCTGACTCAATCCAATGAGCCGCCTGGATCTATCTCTATAGATCCTGATTCCTAATATGTAAGTTGCCTCACCCAAATCCTTCATTGAGAAACTCCTTTCCAATGACTCTTTGGTTTCTTGCAACATCATGACATCATTTCCAATCAGCAATATGTCATCCACATACAAGATTAGAAAGTTTACTTTGCTCCCACTAAACTTCTTGTATAAACAAGAATCATGATCGCTCTTGATGAAGCCAAACGATTTGACTACCTCATCAAAGCGAATGTTCCAACTCCGAGATGCTTGCTTCAACCCATAAATGGATTTCTGAAGTTTTCATACCTTGTCAGCATTAGCTGGATCGACAAAACCTTCGGGCTATATCATATACACGTCCTCAGTTAAATTTCCATTAAGGAAAGCCGTCTTGACATCCATCTGCCATATCTCATAGTCGAAATAGGCTGCTATAGCTAACATGATCCGAATTGATTTAAGCATCGCTACAGGCGAGAATGTCTCATCGTAGTCAACTCCTTGAACCTGTCGGAACCCCTTCGCGACAAGTCGTGCTTTATAGACGGAAATATTCCCATCCATATCAATTTTCTTCTTGAAGACCCATTTGCACTCGACGGGTCTTGCACCGTCAGGCAGATCAACCAAATTCCAAACTTGGTTTTCATCCATGGACTTTAACTCGGATCTCATGGCTCCAAGCCATGACTCGGAATCAGATCCCACCATCGCTTCCGAATAAGTTGCCGGCTCATTACTGTCTAACAGTAAAACATCTCGAGCACTCTGTAATCTGGCAGATCTCCGTGGTTCAGGTGCTGTTACCGGTGTAGGTACCACGACCGGCTCAGCCTCCAAGGCGTTCGCCGACTCGCCCCTAGCCGGTTCCTCTCGAATTTCTTCGAGTTGCACTGTGCTCCCACTGACTTCCCGACTGAGAAACTCTTTCTCAAGGAAGACACCATTCCGAGCGACAAACACTTTGCCCTCTTCCCGGTTGTAGAAGTAGTACCCCAAGGTTTCCCTCGGATACCCCACGAAAATACACTTATCCGACTTGGGCGTGAGCTTGTCCGACTGAAGTCGCTTGACAAATGCTTCACAACCCCAAATCTTTAGAAAAGACAAACTTGGCTTTTTACCAGTCCACATCTCATGTGGTGTCTTCTCTACTGACTTTGATGGTACTCTGTTTAGTGTGAAAGCTGCAGTTTCAAGACAATAACCCCAAAATGATAAAGGTAGATCTGTCCGACTCATCATTGATCGTACCATGTCCAACAAGGTCCGATTTCTCCGTTCCGATACACCGTTTCTCTGCGGTGTACCCGGCGGAGTGAGTTGAGGAACTATTCCACAACTCTTTAGATGGTCATCAAACTCATGGCTCATGTACTCGCCTCCACGGTCCGACCGTAGAAACTTTATTTTCTTGCCGAGCTGATTTTGTACCTCATTCTGGAATTCCTTGAACTTTTCAAAGGCTTCCGACTTGTGTTTCATTAAATAGATATATCCATACCTACTCAAATCATCAGTGAAGGTAATGAAGTACTCATAACCACCTCTGGCTGTCGTGCTCATTGGTCCATATACATCACTATGTATTAGTTCCAACAAGTTGGACGCCCTTTCACAACTCCTTGCAAAAGGTGTCTTGGTCATCTTGCCTAGTAGGCATGATTCGCATGTCTCGAATGACTCTAAGTCAAACGAAGTTAGAAGTCCATCATCATGGAGCTTCTTCATGCGCTTCCAACTTATATGACCAAGCCGACAGTGCCAAAAGTAAGTCATATTCAGATCATTTGGTTTCAACCTTTTAACATTTATGTTATAGACCGATTCACTATCAAGATTTAAAATAAATAACCCGTTCTGAACGGGTGCAAAGCCATGAAACATATCTTTCAAATATAAAGAACAACCATTATTCTTAATATTCGACTCATAACCTTGTCTCATCAAACATGAGGCGGAAATAATGTTTCGACTAAGCGCTGGAACATAATAACAATTATTTAGTTCCAAAATAAATCCTGAAGGTAAATGAAGTTGCATCGTGCCGACTTCCAACGCAGCGACTCTCGCCTTGTTGCCGACCCGAATGTCAACCTCTCCTCTTGCCACGCTCCTAGTTCTTACCAGCCCCTGCAACGAGTTGCAAATGTGAATGACTGATCCGGTATCATATACCCAAGAACTATTAGGTGCATCAGCAAGATAAATGTCTATAACATTGCACACAAGTGTACCTGAGTCGGAAGTCATACCTCCACTCTTGGCCTTGTCAGCCAAATACTTGGTGCAGTTCCTCTTCCAGTGGCCATCCTGCTTGCAATAGAAGCAATTGGCTCCGGCTGTAGGAGAAGGCTTAGTCTTTGAGGAAGCACTCTGGACAGGGCCATGGGCGCTACCTCCTGACTTATCCTTCTTCTTCTTAGTCCAAGAACTCTTCTTGAACTTAGCCTTATTCTGCACCATCAACACTTGACTGGCGCCTTTCTTGATATCAGCCTCTGCCGTTTCGAGCATCCCATGTAATTCAGTGATACTCTTATCCATACCATGCATATGATAGTTCGAGATGAACGGACCATACGCACTAGGAAGAGAGTTCAGAATTATATCAGTGGCGATTTCTTCTTTAAATTGAGAAGCCCAAGCGATCCAAAGACTGTATGTAACCAATCATCTTGATTACATGCGGACTCAGTGGATCGCCGTCTTTCAGCTTACAGCCAAGCAAAGCTTGAGAGACTTGATACCTCTCAGTCCTTGCTTGAGCCTGGAACATACTTTTGAGGCTTTCGATCATATCGTAGGCCTCAACATTTTCGAACTGCTGCTGCAAGTCCGGTTCCATGTGTGCAAGCATAAGACAGCTAATCTCCGTAGACTCATCTCTAGTCTTACGGTAGGCATTTGTGACGGCGACAGTCGCATCATCATCAGGCTCTTCTGGAAGTGGAGTTTCTAGAACATGTTCTTTCTTGTCATGCTTGAGGACTATCCTCAGATTACGATACCAGTTGGTGAAATTAATTCCATTAAGCTTATCTTTCTCTAGGATTGACCTCAACGCAAAAGTGGACAACTGAGGAAGGTTGCTAGGTGCCATTGATCTACAACAGAAAATACGCAAAAACACTTAAGACATGTATTCATAAAAGAGCAGGCATATTAAACGTTTTAATACTTATGCTCCCACTAGAACCAACATCCCTCCGATGGTTGCTAAGTGATTCAGGACCCTAAATAAGCAAGCCGACTAGTGAGCTTTAGCATCACCGCTAGCCGTCAAGTGATCTAGGTAGGCAACACCTTGCCAATCGTATCTCTATACGACTCCTGTTAGTTGGGTGACATCACATGCCCCGGCTCCCAACCTACCTCGCCCCGAGCCCCACAACCGTTGTGATGGACTCGTCTAGATTACCAAGTGCTTCTGCGTGTAAGAGTCCGACTCAAACCCACCTAACCGGAAAGAATTGGTAGCACCTCAATTTTATGAGCCCACTACCAAGAATGTCCGACTTGTGATGGTGCAGCACTGGCGGGGCGACCGACTAGACCTTCTTTGAGGGATTAAAGAATCTACCAACTATCTAAATAGAGGTAAATAGAGGCATGACAATAACACAAATAAAGCAATTATAATGTGAAATGGTATGGCTCTCTTCATGGTGATCTCCATCTCCACGAAGCTTGTAAGTCGACTCGTGCCAACTCTTGTCACGTGCCATCTTACTCCATGTAGCCGACTTGTACATCGACTTGCATGCCTTCCGGGTTCTCCAACAAGCTATACTAGCTAAGTAAATGAAATTTACATAGAGAATCCGACACGCAGGCCGGTATACAATAAAATGACAGCACCTAGGCTCCAGCCGGCTGACAAAAAACATGATACGCAGATCATGTATGGATTACACACATCACATGCACATAAGCCATACCATTCACAACTTCCTGCAAAAACAAGTTATGCATAGATACGATATCTACCGGCGTTGTGAAACTCGCAACGACATCTAAGACGCTACGACAGGGCGAAGCCGGCGGTCCGATCATGGATTTCTTCATCGGATAAAACGATTTTACCCGAATCTGATCCGTATTCCGACTCGACCAAACTCTTTGATCTTCGATCACCGCAACTGGATTTATGTGTCACGGTATACCCCGATGGCGGAAACCGACCGGTAGGGGTAAGTTGTTCCACGACCTTAGCAGTATGATCACGGAAACCAGATCATCCATTAACCCCGAGTACGATTGATCCAATCAACCTTGTACAAAACCGATCTATCTCATAGACCGACCACCAAAACAGCAATTAGATCACATCTAACGCTAACTACATATCACATATGTACGGATCTCGGGCCTAATACCAGAAGCTACCGCTCTGATACCACTGTTGGCACGCGTAGAGATAAACGAAAACTTTTTCCTACGCGATACTACCAAGATCTAGCCGAGGTAGAAGGCCACGAGTATTACCACTAGACGCGCAGGTGCGGATTATCGATGTAGCGCGTCGGGTCGGGGCAGTGCAGTCCCACGATCCGGTCCGGCCGATCCAATCCCTCGAACGTCGAAGTGCTGAACGTACAGCACCTCTGCCGGTATCCACACGTACGAGGAGGAGCTCCGACGGCGGACTGCTAGGTCCGGTGCGGCGGCTGGACTGAGTGGGGCTAGGGTTCCCAACGCATGGGAGAGTGGACTAACGTGCCCGCTGGGCAACCTGCGCCCCTCTTTATATAGCGTATGGTAATGGGCTTCACAACACTTGTGGCCCATTCCCTCCGTGAGTCCGACTCACTAACTCAGTCCATTTCCGGTTCAGGTCCAACCCAACCAATGCTTGCTCCCGCTCTTAAGTGTGCGACCCTGCAGGCTCATGGCGACATGGACACGATTTGAGTCCTACTCCCAATCGATCAATCGGTAGCGGCTCCTAGCAGAACGTGCCGACTCCCAAGTCCCATTGAGTCATGACGACATACCTTTCAATGCGATATTCATCTTAGTCCCTTTTGCCTCACGATATACCTTGTCGAGCTATAGGCGATTTATCGTCATCCCTTAAATAGCTCAACTCTCTTCTCGATCCGTGATATGTGATTCATCTGACTAACTCTTTAGTCAATAGACACAGTTAACACTTAACTGAGTCGCGCATGGCCATGCTTCCTGAATCATATCACTCGAGAGGGCCCAGAGAATATCTCTCCAATCGGAGGGGCAAAATCCCATCTTGATTATCCACATCACGCAGCTTGCTTCTCATTCGACCCGAACTCTGCCTTTATAGTTGCCTTGTCACAGAACAACGTTTGACAGAACCTAAGTCGGTGATCCACAACTCGGATTGTGCGGCAACCTCAGGTCTAAGGATTACATTGATTGAGACTACAAATGACGACTTGATCGTTGCATCTCAATGTGGGTCAGTCCGACTTGCTAAACTCTTTAGCCAAGTCCGTGAACGTTGGAATGGCATCACCATGCCCATGACAAGTGGAACCGTGTCATCAGCCAACACTCACATTAGTCTAGGGTGTGTGTCCAGCACAACCTAAAGGACCAAGGACAATCTAGTATGAACAACATGAATATATAGTTCCACAATCGAATCACATATTCAATGATATATATCAGATGTTCAAAACAAGGACAACTTAATAACTTTATGAATACAGTGGGAATTACATCATACATGATTGCCTCTAGGGCATATTCCCAACAGGTATATGTTCATCACATCATTCTTCTAATGACATGACCCCGTTATTAACAACATCCAATGTTCATGATCAGAAAACCTTGATCATCTATTAATCAACGAGCTAGTTAAAAGAGAGGCTTTACTAGGAACCATTGTTTGTTTATTAAACACACATGTATCAAAGTTTTCGGTCAATACAATTCTAGCATGAGAAATAAACATTCATCATAAACAAGGAATAAGATAATAACCATTTTATTATTGCCTCTCGGGCATATTTCGTTCATCCACACCTCTAAAACTCTCACAAGGGCATATAATTCTTTATCATAGACAGAATAATTCAATTGTGCACCATGCAATTTTTCAGAAAAATAAGCAATAGGTTTATTTTCTTGCATTAGCACACCTCCAATACCTATGCCACTAGCATCACACTCAATCTCAAATTGTTTATCAAAATTTGGAAGCATTAATAATGGGGCCGAAATCAATTTTTCCTTTAATGTATTAAAAGCAATATCTTGAGCAACCCCCACTCGAAATCTACTCCCTTTTTAGTTAGATCATTCAATTGTGCAACATTGGTACTAATTGTTTTCACAAATCTTCTATAAAAACCATCAAGACCATTAAAACTTCTAACTTGACTCACATTAGTTGGAATAGGCCAATTTCGAATTGCTTCAATTTTTGATGTATCTACTTCAATTCCATGCTTAGAAACTACATATCCCAAAAATATGACCTTGTCTTTACAAAAAGTGCACTTCTCAAGATTACCATATATTTTATTCTCTCTTAACACATGCAAGACCTGTCTAATATGATCAATATGTTCATGTTCATTGTGGCTATATATGAGAATATCACCAAAATAAACTCCCACAAATCTACCAATAAATTCTCTCAAAACATGGTTCATTAGTCTCATGAAAGTACTAGGTGCATTAGTTAAACCAAAATGCATCACTAACCATTCATATAAACCAAATTTTGTTTTAAATGTTGTTTTCCACTCATCTCCCTCTTTCATTCTTATTTGATGGTAACCACTATGCAAATCAAATTTAGAGAAAACAACAGCACCACTTAATTCATCTAACATGTCTTCCAAACATGGTATAGGATGACGATAATGAGTAGTGATGTTGTTAATTGCTCTACAATCTACACACATGCGCCAAGTACCATCTTTCTTAGGGACTAAAATAACAGGAACAACACAAGGAGAAAGACTGATTCGAATATAACCTTTGTCTAGTAGCTCTTGTACTTGTTTATGTATCTCCTTTGTTTCTTGTGGATTTGTTCTATAAGGGGCTCAGTTTGGCAAAGATGATCCAGGAATTAAATCAATTTGGTGCTCAATCTGATGAGGTGTTGACCTCTAAGTTGGCCCGATCTTCACGAATCGACAAGAATGAACGAAGAACGCACGAAGAACGCGACGAACACGATGAACACGAGAGGGGGGATCGAGGGGAAATCGTGGGCAAACGCGTGGAAACACAAAAAGGGAAAGATAACTCGTGAAGCCTACGAGGGATCGCAAACCCAAGTCAACAACACGCTAATTGAAATCGATTCCTCTCACCGGCCGGTCCACCGATCCAACAGAAGCCACAAGGGGAAGGTTGGCAAGCACTAGTAGAATCACAGGTGAAAGAGTAGCTCCTTGGAGAGATCTCGATACGGTCCTAGATACACATCGTAGGAGTAGCCTCGTAAGAGGAGTCACCTCACAAGAGGGATACAAGGGCATAGCCCGAAGTTCTCAAATCATCCCTAAACCCTAGATCTAGCCACCGGAGTCCCTTATATAGCCTAGGGGGTAGGTGGTGAAAATGGGGCCAAAACGGTGTATTTCCGCACAAAAACAGGGCAGCCCGGCCTGGGAGGCCGGGGTGGGAGGCAGGCGCCCAGCCTGAGGCCGGAGCCCTCGGGCTGGTGCCCGGCCTGAGGCCAGGGTGGGAGGCCGGCTCCCTCGGGCTGGTGCCCGGCCTGGGGCCAGGGTGGCCCGGCCTGAGGCCAGGGTGGGATGAGTAGGCCGGCCTGAGGCCAGAGGAGGCCGGCCTGGCCGAGGGGTGAGGTCGGGGACCCCGTTTCCCTCCGTTCTTCCTCCTCGGAGCTCCGATCTTGACGCCGTCTTCACCCACTTCCTTCCTAGCTTCATGTGCACCTTCTTGGATATGTTCTTGAGAATCTTGGGCACCATCTTGGGTCTCCATGGTGTGATCCCACCTATGCATGTAGATGGGTATTTCATGAGGTAGAGCACCGTTCACCAAGTCACTGGAAACATACGGAGATAGGAGTGAGTTCACCTTGTTGTGTATCGATGTTGTGCTTGGTTGAATACGGTGGGCTACATCATCTCCCCCCCTTGAAGAAGAGTCTTCCTCGACTCTTGTTCCATCCATTGGCGAGCGGGAGAAGGAATGTTGACGACGAAGATGTCGTTGAAGTTGAGCCGCTTGTCGAAGTTCATGTGACGGTAGGCTCGTAGTGGGTGTGGTCCAAAGGTGATTAAGATCATGAAATGTTCCTCCTTGGAAGGTTGAGGAAGATCTTGCGAGGCGGTGTAGTCGTTGAAGTTGAGCCTCTTATCGAATATCACGCCAAGGTATGCTCGTGGAGGGTGTAGTCCAAAGGCGATGACGACCTTGACATGGTCCTCAATGGGTGGATGAGCATGAGCTTGCGGAAGCGGTAGAGTGTAGATGAACTTGACGCATTTGTTGTTGTTGATGCTCGTGTCGAAGTTCATGGACATCGTGGCGGTTGGCATGTAGTCGTGGTGATCATTGTCGTTGACGCCCTTGTCGAACTCCAAGTGCATCTTGACATGAGGGATGTAAGCATAGAAGTCGTTGTCGTGGATGCGCTTGTCGAACTCCATGCACATCATGACAAGTGGGTTGTAGGCGTAGAAGGTGTTGTCGTTGAAGTGCTTGAGACGCTCCGTGTAGATCTTGACTTGAGGAGTGTGGATGGAGAATGCGTTGTCATAGAAGCTCTTGTCAATCTCCATGTGAATCATGAGGAGCGGAATGTGCTCCTTCCAACTCTTCAAGTCGGTGTCGATGTTTATGCGGTGTGGAGAGCCTTGTATGTGAAGGAGTCCATGAGGTCGAGGATGCTTGATAGGGTCACCAAATCTCTGCAAAATAGACAACAAAGATGGAGAGAAAGTTGGTAAGCCGTTAGTGTCGATAAGCACACATGGGGTTTTACTCTCAACTCTCATCTCACGTTTGGTGGCTATGATGGCGATGCCTCTATGAACACTCATGCTTTTTCCACTCATTATGGGCTTGTGGCTCTCACTCACGTGATGGTGGATCTCTCTCTCACCACTCATCTCACTAGAAGCTTGAGAGGGGACACTAGAGGGCTCCAAAGTCTTGGCACAAGAGGTGTGCAGGTTTGTCGAAGTCGTTGCATTGCTTGGAGTCGGTAGTGTCATAGCATGTGGCGAGGAGAACTCAATCATCTCATCTCTTTGGTTGATCTCCAAGTGTGGAAAGGGTGGCTTTCTTGGAGGAGGAGGTAGGTCATGGCTTGTGTTGAGGGAAGCTCCATCAAGTGGTAATGTAAGCCATGCCTTGTAGCATCCTCGAGTGGTTGATGATGATGATGATGATGATTATATCCTTGGGTAGAATGGTGGCTTGAGCGTGGCCCTGTGGAGGTTGAATGAGTTCCTTTGAAGTCAAGGGGAGTGTGTCACCCAATTCTTCGTTACCTCCATCAATGATACATGTGCCATTGACGCCGGCTCTAGAGAGGTTGCATCTTTGGTCATTATCTTGAGGATATGTTTGAAGAACTCGTGTCATCACTCGTGATGAATTCCTGGCCTCATTGCAATAAATGCTTTTGTCACCATTTGTCGGCATGTCCAAGGAATTCAGAGCTAGTTGGTGCAAGGCATAGTATTGGCCTTCACTCATGTAGGCATGGTCACCATTTTGGTTGGCAACCATGATCATCTCATTGGTAGAATTGGAAGCTCTCTTGTGGATGGTCGGAGTTGTCACTTGTGTCATTGGGGACGAAGAAGAAGAATGCCTTAGAGATGATGGCAAGGGATGAGCCTCTTTGACAAAGGCACATGCATCAATGTCTTCATCATAGAGTGGTAGAGTGGTATCTTCATGCACATGGTGATGTCGATCTTGTGTCATGGGAGGAATAGCTTCACACTCTTGATGTTGTTGTTGCGCTTGTGGCGATGAAGGAAACTCATGCTCTTGATCATGAAGGTCATTGTTCATCCTCATATAATGTCTCCCAAGGTGAATGAGTAATAATG
Source organism: Alopecurus myosuroides (assembly GCA_028641055.1). Classification (NCBI taxonomy): domain Eukaryota; kingdom Viridiplantae; phylum Streptophyta; class Magnoliopsida; order Poales; family Poaceae; genus Alopecurus; species Alopecurus myosuroides. Next base: position 359,869,096 of record CM054058.1, read on the forward strand.
TTGGTGGTGAAGTGAATCTCGCCTCTTGCCTTGATGAGGTAGTAGTATCATAGTCTCCATGGCGAGGATGTTCTTGATCGTTGTCGAAGGCGGGGTGCGAATAGGAGGCACACTCTTGGTGATGATGAGGTGGATCATCCAATATGGAAGGATAAGAATCATGGATGGAATCTCCATTTGCTTGTCGTTGGCGAGGTTGCTCATGTGGGTCCTCATCAAAAATAGGAAGTGAGAGGTCACTTGGAGCATCTTCACTTGCTTGTTGTTGACGTGGTCGCTCAAGAGGTTCCTCATCAAACATGGGAAATAAAAGATCATGGGTAGAATCTGCGCCTAGTTGAGGTCAAAGTGAGCGCTCATTGGGGTCTTCATCAAAGAGAGGAAGTGAGAGATCATTTGTAGCATGCCCACTTGGTTGTTGATGATGGTGGTGCTCATAGGGGTCCTCATCAAAGATGGGAAGTGAAGTAGCAAATTGAGCAATCCCACTTGGTTGATGTCGATGTGGACGCTCATTGGGGTCTTCCTCAAAGATGGGTAAAGACAAGCCATACGGAGCATTCTCACTTGCTTGGCGTTGCGGAAGTCTCTCATGTGGGTCTTCATCATAGATGGGTAGCGGAAGCTCATGTGGGACATCCTCATTGGTTTGGCGATGGCGGTCATGATGGAGAGGATGGCGCCGGTGGTCATTGTGGTGGAGTTGTGGGAGGCATGCACTAGAAGCCATGTCATGGTCACCTTCCTGATAATGGCCTTGGTCTTGGTGGTCATTTTGGTGGTGACACACATTTTGACTTGGAAGCCTTGAATGTGGGAGAGAACCATCCACGAAGCCATTTATACCAATGTCATGAGCGAGCTTGGAGAAGGTGGGTGATGAAGAATATCCGGTCGTAGAGGGTGATCTTGAAGAGGGTCACCACGGCCTTGTCGGTGTCGAGTTCGAGGTAGTGGTGATGGCGAGCGATGCTCAAACCAATGTCGTCGTGGAACTTGTGGTGGAAGATGCGGTGAGGTGGGTGTACCACTCTCTTCCATATGGCGGTGATGATCATGGCGACGGTCTTGGTGATGAGCGTGGTGATGATCATGTCGACGGTGTTGGTGATGAAGCTTGCGGCGTTCCCGCGCTTCATGTGTGGGATGACTCCGAAAGTCATTTGGATGCCTTGGCTTCTTGGCCTTCTCGCTAGATGGGGCCTCGATGATGTCCTTCTTGTGGTGCTGTCTTGATGTTGAAGGAGACAATCTTGACGTTGCCAACTTGTCGGATTTCTTGTCGTTGCACCATCTTGAGGTTGAAGGGAGTTGTTTTGTGTTGGCCTTGGCATTCTCCTTGAAGTTCCTTGGACTTGAGCATGAACCATCGGACATGTTATGTATTGGCCATCGAAGCTTGGAGAGGAAGTTCTTGTAAGTGAGCTCGTCGATGTCGGAGTCATTGTAGGTGTAGAACTCCGCCATGCTTGTGGATGCGGTGTTGTTGTAGCACGGCTCCCTCTCGTCATCCAAGCTTGCGGTGTCGTAGTTGTAGTAGTGGTTCATGTCGGTGGAGCTCATGGAGTCGAAGTTGTCGTGGTTGGTGTGGTGCTCCTCCATCCCGATGATGGTTGGGGAGGAGTAGTCGGTGTAGAGCTCGACGTCGTGGTCGTAGTAGTGGTGGTGATCCACCATGTCATGCTCGTAGTAGTGGTCATCCACGATGTCGTGCTCGTAGGAGTGGAGGTCCATGTCTAGCTCGTTGTAGTCGTAGTGGTCCATCATGGACTCGTCATGGTCATCATGGCCTCCATATGATCCGCTCTCGCTACACATGGTTAGTCACAAGCGCAAGTGTATATATAGAGTGTGAAGACCTAAGAGCTCAACCTCACCTTTTAGCAAATATTGGAACTAGTGGACCATGCCAAGAGAAACCGATAACCAAAAAGAATGAAGTGACTTGTGGGGACCCCAGACTAGCAGTCCGAGACCTCCAGTATGCATAAATTCACGATCCCATGATCAGTTAGTCGTGAACAACATACTCGAGTTGGCATTGCAGATTACAACATCCACTACACGAATACACGGCTTACACAACTGGTCACTTGACTCAGTTGAAAACAACTGCCACGCAGGGCAGGAACACACTAAGAACAGCGAAAGACTGCAAAACACACTCGTGGTAAACCCAAGTCATGCCTTGACTACCTACAGGCTACTGACTCGGAGACGTTCCTAGTTCGCATAGCCGTCAGCGACACCATCTTCTTCAGGTTCTCCGGGTTTCTGCTCAAAGTCTGGCTAAGACAATAGCCAGGGACGAAACCAATATGAGTACGTTTGAACGTACTCTTGCAAGACACCCCAAATGAAAGCTAAACATGCAAGTATGCATATATATAGGTGGTAGGAGGGCTTTAATTAGGGTTCAACTAGCTATGATGAATTTAGGACTCATCATAGTTGCACAAGTTTTATTTTTCTTTGTTGAAGAAGATACTTCAAAAGATATTTCATTTCTCTTATAGATATAGCATGTCCACAAGGTTTTTATAAAGCATTCTAAATAAAGAAAACATTTCTCTTTGCAAAACTTCTTGGAAAAACACATCTTTAAGATCATCATTTATCCGGTACCTCAAAGGTACAATCATTCCCTTTCAACGTACCTCCCAGGTACAATTTCAAAAACACTTTCCAGCTTTTTGAAAACATTGACACAATGCTAGCTACATGGCCATTCAACTGTCCATATCCGAGGACGCGGCTATTCTGAATAGTTTTACTCTGCAGAGGTGTACACATTCCACAAGATCCAGTACATCCGCCGTGAACAACCACGGACTGTCCGAGACAGTATGCAAACATCGGATAACTGGTCCTAACCATCCACTATGTCAGTGCTAGTAAATGACTACCTCTTCAACTGGGTTTGTTCTCCCCGGCACCGAGTGAGTCAGCCGTATCGATCCGGTTTCCCCTGACAACACACCGCCATGGCAGGAGACCCAACTGTTGCAACCGGTGGCGAACTTAATCCCCACACTCTGAATGTCCCATTTCTCCCTCCTGGCGACAATTCGGTTCGGGGGACTCTAACCCCTATAGCACATTGAGGTAGACACGGACTAACACCGACAAGCAATTAGCTAGACCCCGTTCCCATATTGGGGTAATGTGGCAGCATGGCTTGGTTGTCCGGCGAAGACTAGGTTATGTGTCATTTTTGGAAAACAAGTCAAAAACATTTCCTTCTTCACAAACCTCCCTCGGACAAGGTCCCACCTTTCCTCGGGGTTTTTCCAAGCTTTTGCTTTCCAAAAACATCATGTTAAAATGTCCACTAAGGGACTTAGGTTGATTAAGTGGTGATACTAAAAATATCTAAAGGGCTTGGAAACACCAAGATTATATAGTGGATATAACATATTAGATACATAAAATAAACAGTGGTATAGTCCACTTAAAAGAATAGTTTTTGAACCAAACCTTTGTAAAACTTCAGAAGTAAAACATGCATGATAGATAATGATAAGTAAAACAACAGCAAGCATTTAGAATGTCTTTCCTTGGCACTGGTCTTGGTCTTGCTCTTGAAATAAACAAGAGTTGCAATAAAAACCTCTCCGGGAAATAGTACCGTCTTCGTTATCTAACGTCGTAAATACAAAAAGGAAAAACACACAATCAGAACCAAACAAAGGCAAGCACTTGATAAAATGTAAACATACAGCAATCATTTCATCAAACAAGTACACTCACAAACAAAATTACTAGGGTGCACACCATCAAGCAGAACATGCACAGACAACACACATGAATAACACTAGATTTGATGTTATGAATCCTCAACCAAAATGGCATGAGTCCAGTGGGTGTGCCACTCTCATAACATGCCCAAATAATGTTAAATGACTCTCTGTTCATTCATGAGGATGAGCAAATTAACAAGAAAACAACCTAGGAACACATACACATGCATAGGAAAATAATAACAAGCAATGCTACAAGTCCATAGTATCACATGCTTTTGTAAACATGGAGGAATAATATAACCAGTAGCTAAGCAACCTAATAACAGAGAGAAAACAATGCCAAACATATCATGGCATCACTCAATGCATGAAAATAATCATGGAGCAAAACAACTATTAAAACTAGACATGAAAAAGGCTATTTAGACAAGCAGACATGCATAACCATAAAGGATCATTAAACAAGATTTATTCTAACATGATGGATATGTAAGATGACATCCAAATAACAGAGAAAACTACACCTAGACATGCTAGTAATAACAAAATAACCATCTAATCAATGCCTCAGAAATTAAACGTGCAAATAGCAACTATGGCAGAAAATCATCTAAGACTATCATAGCATGACAAACTTATCTAGAGGTCACTCAAGCATGCAAACAAGTATATTATGGTAAAATAACAGTAGCTATGATATGGAAAACAATACTAAAGCATTTATTCTATTCATCCTACCAATATGAAGAATAACATAATTTCAACCTATTTTTACTAGGAAAACAACATATTGAGATTTAAACTATAACAAGCATGGCTTTCACACACAAACCCTATAATACTAGTGAAACACTCAAGACACACTTAAAACATGTATAATTAACCTACACATGCTAGTAATCAAATTTATAACAAGAACATGATAACACAACAATTTAACAAGTCATATCAATAATAGACAGAAAATGACTATTTACCAAATGTTGCACCAAACCTATTCTGTAACTCCTAAAATCATGAAAACCTAGTATAAGGTGCTCCTAGTCACTAGCAAACCAACACAATTTGATTCACTTCAAAACTCATCACAAATAAAATCAAACAATTCACAGAAGTGCTCTCTGGCCTAAAACTAACATGCATGTCATTTTCACATAACAACTCAAGTCAACACAAGGACAACTGCAACAGGTAGATATTATCAAGGGCTACTCAGAACATTTGAGTTTGCAAGATTTGGATACTTAAAACTCAAGTTATTGAATAAATGGTGTAAATGAGTGTCCCTGACATTTATTTTATTTCTCCTAAAATACAGCATGAACTTAGATCTACAAGTTGGAGGTGGTTGAGAATTAGCAGATCTACCACTGTGATTTTTATTGTGGCATATTTTAATTTATAGCATTTTTATTTCGAATTAAAGTGAAGCACCAGATCTGGATCCGCAGGGAAAAAGAAAAACAAAACAACCTGCAGAGAAGAGGCGGGCCAGATCTGCGAACTGGGCCGGCCTGCCAAGAGCTCTCCCACGCGGGAAGAGTTTAAACCCGAGGCTGGGCCGCGGCTGGGCCAAGCCCAATAGCCAACGTTGAGGCGAAACGGTACCCCGTCGTTGGATCCCAGGCGGAGGGCTAGGATGAGGCCACGTCGTCAGAGGCCGGCGGCGACCAATTGCTGGCGGCGGAAACAGAAGAAAACGGCGTCCGAGGGCGGGGCTTCGCCGGAGAAAGCCATACGACGCTCCGGAGGCATCCGGGATGCGCAAGAAGGTCGAGGGGAATCAAGGTGATGTCGCGAGGCTGATTCCCCCATCGGTGCTTGCTGGGGAAGACTCCCTGCCGGAGTTCGGCGGGAACCCGTGGCGCCCGGCCATGCCATGGATGGCGACGCCCCTGCACGGGATAAATGTACCAATTAAAAGGTGCATGATCTTTGCGGAAACTCAAGGAGTGTGGAGGAAGAAACGGCATGACCTGAGATAGCCCAAATCGGCGGCTCGACGGGTGCTCATCCGCGGCGAGCTCGCGCACTATGACGATGATTAAGAGGGCTAGGGAGGGGGCTTTTGATGCAGGGATTCGATTAGGAGGTAGAGGAGGTGGGTGGACAAGGTGGGAGGCAAATTCTCTTCCTCGACTGGCTGCGACGTGAAAGACGGCGAGCACGTCCGTGCGGCGCTCATGGCGGCCACGGCGTTTCGAACGAGCTGGACAGAGGGGGTTTCTTCGTGCGAGGCCTTGCCAGGGAGGTGTAGCAGAGGGAGGACATCCTCCAATCGAGAGGAGAAGGCATGAGATGCACGGGGTCGTTGGCAAACGATGGTGCCCACCTAGCACCCGTAGGTGTTTGTAATGAGGGAGGAGGGTAAGGAGATCGAGAGGAAGCAAATGGGATGCACGGGTGTGCTCCAGGGCGTCCCGTGAGGCTAGTAGACAAGGTGAGGGGGTGAGGTGTGCTGCACACGCGTTGGAACGCGAGCGACGTGGCGACCGTGTCTTGAGCGCCATGGACACCTCATGGGCAAGGAAGAAGAAGACAACCAGAGGGGGAAGGGGTATGCCAGGGAGTATACAAGATCCATAGAGAGTATTGTGGCGCAAGGGCAGCCCCTGGTTTGGTCTGTGGTGGTGGATAGAGAAAAAGGGGGTGATCACCATCCTTGTCTTTATGTAGGTGACTGAGCTAGAGGAAGAGAGAGAGGGATAGGGGCGTGTGGACCTTGTCCAAGGGGTTGGGGAAGATATTTCCTACCTCACAGAACCAGGGAGAGGTAGAGAGAGTGCAATCATTGATCAAGACATGGATGAACTCATCGATGGCCCAAAAGACCAGGAGTTGTTTTTGATAGTTTTCACCAATAATTTGAATAGAACCTATGTGATAAATTGTGTCCAATGGATATAGAATCAAAAATGGAGTCTAGAGGTGGTGGTCTCAAGAGTTTTTGAAAATATTTCTTTCACAAAATTTTGGGAATTCAAAAATGGCAGAAACTGTTTTTAAATGTTTTCTCCAAAATTTTCAAAACAACTTGCAAATGTTTTTGTATAAGTAAGTCCCACATGACCATAGGCATGTTGGGTAATTTTTCCAAGATTTTAGGAAATACTTTTCTTCACAAACTATTTTAAATCTCATTTCTGGCCTTTTAGAAAATGGAAAATAATAAATAGCAAAATGCTTTTAAAACAATTATTTTTGAGTTGGGATGAGATAGTACATGATATAGGTCTCAAAAGTGACTTTTAATAAACAACTCTTTTGAAAATATTTGAGGCACCAAGTGGAAAAATGGTGAAAACAGGAGTTTATTTAATAGTTTAAAAACCATGAGAGATAAATAACCAAATGGTCTTTGGAAAAATAAATGGACCATATGAAGGTGATGAATAGGTCATTGAGATGACAATGGTGGGTTCATTGGTCCTGAAAACAAAGAGGAGTGGTTTGGAGTAACAAGGGCAAATTGCTTCATAATGAGGGAGATATGCTCATTATTTTGGGGATGCCTTCAAAAGGACTTTGATAGATGATACAAAAGGGTTTCAACATACAAGATAACAACTTGTATAGATATCATAGATGTTAAACATGATATAGATGAGGGAACATTGATGAATAGAACAACATTTGACATAAAGGCATGTCTCCAAGGTTGGAAGTTTTTAAGAAAACAGAAGATGATATGGACATGTGATGGAATATGATATAGATGCTTGATCTTGTTATTACTAAGTCTTATTATCTTTAAAACAGCACACACTTATCAACAAACAGAAATAAATACCTCAAGCAAACACAGGACAAGATCACACAACAAGCAGGTAACATAACAAATCACACAAGATCACTCAAACAACTAAGTTCTTCAAATTAATTTCCAGGTGTTTCTCTCAAGTGTTAATTTTAGGTAGTGATCAATACATACCATGACAAGAGGATTTTATAAAGAGGTTAATCTCAGAAGTTGTTATTTCCAAAAGAATATATTTGAGGTTAAACACAGGGGTAACATAGTCCCCTCTTATTGTTTTTGCAAAGGAAGGGAGTGAGAAGGAGTTTTTGAAATACTTGCAAAAACATCTTGGTTGAAAACAGGGTGGAGATGATTAGCTCCAAAATACTTTTCATATAGTTTTGGAAATTATCTTTTGTTTTCCTCAAAACTTGGTCTTTGGGTTTCTTTTAAAATCAAAACACTTTCAAAAAGGTTTTTGCCAAAACAGTGTGATGGATGAAGATGATAAGCTTTCTTGTCATGACTTGATCTCCAGGGTTGTGTTTTAAGAAAGTTATGATCATTTTTTTTAATATTAATTGTTAACAAACTCAAACACAAACACATACAACAACCAAATAGAAATGAAAACACAAGCATAAGTCAAACATATTAAAAAGTTTTTGTTGGCCCTGATTTTTGGGTTATTGAAAACAATTTTTTCCTGTCTTCCAAAAATTGGGCTGTTACATGAATTGAGTTCTAAAGATCCAAAAACACGCTCCAAAACACACACGGCTTATGGGTGGATGGCAATGGGTTCGAAATGTGGCGAGGAAAACGACAAATGCAAAGAAAAGTATGTTGTAAAACATGGAGAAGAACCAAAGAAAAGTTAGCACGAAAACCAATCCTAGTGGAAGAAAATGATATGGTGGAAACTAAACACACACACACACAAATGATAAATGGGGTTAGTGCGACCAAAGGACGAGCGGAGACGAAATGTACCTATCGAAGACTAAGCTCAATGCCACACCAACGCAAGGAGGACGCTAGCTCAAACCGCAATTAATTAGAGGGAACAAGATTCGCAATGTGGCAACCGGTCACTCTCTTCTCTCTTGAAACTCGAAGCTAATCATTCCTACAAATGATAGCAATTGGCATCGATCATATGCTTCTTTTGGCTCTTTTTGCTTCTTTTGCTCTTTCTCCTTTCTTTTTTTTTCGCTTTTTGATGGATGATGATTCCCAAACGCCAATGCCTACTCGTAGCTAGTCTCTCACAAGCGCAAAACTCGCACTCTCGGTGCCACTAATGCGATGCCAAGCGGTGTAAAAGAACTAGTCCAAGTGGGTAAGGTACACAAGGGAATGGGTTAGTTCAAGCGGAAGCAAGTTATGCCTATGGGTGGATGATCTCGGACTTGCGGCCGGGGGCTGTCGATGTCGTGTGGATCCGTGGATGTAGATGCGTAGGCGATGTCGATGGCGACGCGTAGGAACTTGCCTCACTCAAATCGGAGCAACGGCGACAAAGAAAAACAAGATACAAAATTTGTTCAAGAATCGAAGAGCAGGATTTTTCTGAAATTTTTGCTCAATTTCGAAATTTCTCCCAAATCAAGAATTTTTTTGGACAAATTCGAGAAAAGTGGCTGAATAGAAAGGTGGGGAATGGTCTTTGGCAACAAATCTATGGACCAAAACCACGAAAAACTCAACGAAGCAAGAGATCGGTCGAAATCCCTTTCGGCTATTTTTGGTCAAATTTTCGAATTTATGGTGGATAGAAGAAAAATTGGTGGTAGGGGAGAGGGTGGGGTGTTGGATTCGTGTCAATCTAGCTCTGGATACCAGATGATGAGGTGTTGACCTCTAAGTTGGCCCGATCTTCACGAATCGACAAGAACGAACGAAGAACGCACGAAGAACGCGATGAACACGATTAACACGAGAGGGGGGATCGAGGGGAAATCGTGGGCAAACGCGTGGAAACACAAAAAGGGGAAGATAGCTCGTGAAGCCTACGAGGGATCGGAAACCCAAGTCAACAACAAGCTAATTGAAACCGATTCCTCTCACCGGCCGGTCCACCGATCCAACAGAAGCCACAAGGGGAAGGTTGGCAAGCACTAGTAGAATCACAAGGTGAAAGAGTAGCTCCTTAGAGAGATCTCGATACGGTCCTAGATACACATCGTAGGAGTAGCCTCGTAAGAGGAGTCACCTCACAAGAGGGATACAAGGGCATAGCCCGAAGTTCTCAAATCATCCCTAAACCCTAGATCTAGCCACTGGAGTCCCTTATATAGCCTAGGGGGGTAGGTGGGTGAAAATGGGGCCAAAACGGTGTATTTCCGCACAAAAACAGGGCAGCCCGGCCTGGGAACCCGGCCTGGCCGGTCTGTGAGGCCGGGGTGGGAGGCAGGCGCCCATCCTGGGGCAGCCGGCCTGGGGGCCGGCCTGAGGCCGGGGTGGAGGACGGAGCCCTCGGGCTGGTGCCCGGCCTGGGGCCAAGGGAGCCCGGCCTGAGGCCAGGGTGGGAGGCCGGCTCCCTCGGGCTGGTGCCCGGCCTGGGGCCAGGGTAGCCCGGCCTGAGGCCAGAGTGGGATGAGTAGGCCGGCCTGAGGCCAGGGAAGGCCGGCCTGGCCGGGGGGGGGGGGGGGGGGGGCGAGGCCGGGGACCCCGTTTCCCTCCGTTCTTCCTCCTCAGAGCTCCGATCTTGACGCCGTCTTCACCCACTTCCTTCCTAGCTTCATGTGCACCTTCTTGGATATGTTCTTGAGCATCTTGGGCACCATCTTGGGTCTCCATGGTGTGATCCCACCTATGCATGTAGATGGGTATTTCATGAGGTAGAGCACCGTTCACCAAGTCACCGGAAACATACGGAGATTTCTCCTAGATGGGTATTTCATGAGGTAGATGGGTATTGTGCTTGGTTGAATACGGTGGGCTGCATCATAATCCCTCTCAATGGTGGCAGTCCCGAGGTAATTTCTCCTAGAAAAACATCATCAAATTCCTGCAACACATTAGAAACACAAGAGAAATAGGGGTCATGTCATTAGAAACCAAAATCTCTCCCTTGTGAATAAGCACAATAGGGACTAGCGTAGGATCCTCCCTAAATTCCCTCAAATCCTCTTTAGTGGCTAACATGCATAATAGGATCTCTCGCTTGTTTTTATTTTTACCACTCGAATTTTTTTGACTACTACTACCCACAGCTTGTGTATTTTGGTTTCCCTCATCCCTCTCACTCTCTCTTTCAACTTTTACTTCTATTTTGGAACGAGACTCATTTACAATTTGCTGTGGCGTCATAGGCCTCAGAATAATAGTTCTCCCATGGTGAATCAACTCATAAGTATTGGCTCTCCCTTCATGCTTCACACTCCTGTCGAATTGCCATGGTCTTCCCAATAATAAGTGGCAAACAGTCATAGGAACCACATCAAACTCAATAGAATCCTTATAAGGACCAATCTGAAATTCCACACGCACCATATGGCTCACTTTCATCTCTCCAGTGCTACTCAACCATTGTATATGATAAGGAGAAGGGTGTGGTAAATATTTCAGATTTAGCTTTGCACACAGATCTTTGCTAGCCAAATTCCTGCAACTCCCTCCATCAATAATGACTTTGCAAGCCATATTAGTACCAATAACATCCTTGGTTTGAAATAAATTGCACCTTTGATTTTCAGGACTAGGAATAACACTCAAAGATTTTTGTGTGCAAATAATAGATGTCATAGAGGTAGCATAAGCATCCAATGGAGAATCACTCAAATATCCATCATCATCATCATCATTAGGATCAACATCATCTCCTGTCTCATACTCATTGTGCTCATTAATAATCATGATTTTAGTATTAGGACAATCCCTCTTAAAGTGGCCTTTTCCTCCACATGTATGACATTTCATATCCATGTTTCTTGTTGTGGATGCACTTGAACCCGTGGTACTAGCTGCTGGTTGTGATGATTTCTTTGCAATAGAAGTACTAGGCTCAGCCTTGGATGATGAAACACCACAAATAACAGAAGGTGGAGGTGGTGTACTAGCCATAGAAGATGATCTCAAGGGAAATCTGCCCCTTGTTCTTGCTGTTATCTTGGCCTCCTCATTGATATGTGATTCGGCCTCTCTAGCATGATGAAATAATTCATGCATATCATTATAGTGGTGATGCATAACAATGCCCTTTACCTTGTAATTCAAACCTGAAAGGAACCTTTGCATTGTTTGCTCCAATTGCTCTCTCACACGTGCTCTTTGCATGATCAATTCCATCTCCTGATAATAAGCATCAACAGTCATAGAACCTTGCCTCAATTGTTGCAATTGATCAAATTGTTGTCTAATGTAATTTGGTGGTACAAATATGTCCCTCATGACCCTCTTCATAGTATTCCAGGTGATAATGGGTAATTCACCATCTTCATGTCTTCGTCTCACATTAGTATCCCACCAACGAAGAGCATATCCATCAAACTCAGAAGAAGCCAATTTAATTTTTCTGTCCTCAGTATAATCATGCAAACGCCATAGCTTCTCAATTTTCAGCTCCCATAGCAAATATTCCTCCACATCCATGCTGTCAAAGCTGAAAGGTGGTATAGAAAATTTGGGTTTACCCAAACCATCATCCTCTCTATGATTTTCAGGAATAACATTATTGGGAACACGCCTTGCTCGTCCTTGAAAACCTCCTCGGCCTCTCTCCCCTCTAACTCCACGACCACCATTATTTTCCACCTCATCATGAGCTCCAAAACTATTATTTGCATCACTATGCACACTAGCATTACCATCATCATGAACAGGCAATCTTTGTGCAATCAAAGTTTGAAGAGCAGCAAGTTGAGTAGTCAATGTAGCAATGGAATTTTGTATGGTATTCACTTGCTCATTATTGGTATCGGCCAACTTATGTGTCTCCCCCACTTTATTCTCCATTGCTTGCATTGCTTCATATAGGGGATCACAAGCATCAGTCACAAATTTCTCAAGATCTTTGTGGTTGTCTTTCACTTGGTTTGTCAACACATCTCGTAGTGCCTCATACTCCCTCCAATTCACTCCTTCGGTGTGGTCCTTCTTTTGCTGCACAATAGCATCACTAGAGAGATCCATTAGTAGGTTAGTGAAAACAGAAACAAGTATCAATAGGTGGTGTTCTCTCACAGCTCACTCAACAACTAGCAAGACAATTGAGTTATCTTACCGTTCTAAAGTGAATAGAAATACTTACCAACAAGTAGAGGAAATTAATGTACTTTGATGTGAAGAAGAGAATACCCATGGTTTTCACTCTCACAAAGGCAAACAGGTTATTTATGGGGCTTGGTATGGATACCTAACAATCACCAAACTAACAAGTCCTATTTGCTATTTTGTGATGATATAAAAATACCCAAGGAAACACACACCAATAATGGAGACAAATGTGGCAAAGCAAATATATGGATGAGATTTTTCAATGCACTAGAAAGTCACTAGCTAGGCTCACAATAGACAGGCACATGATTGCTCAATGAAAAACCAAGTGTCACAATGGCAAGTTCCACTAGTAAGCATTAATATCAATTCGGCCTCTTTGCAATTTTCTGTTTTCTCTTTTCTTTTTTTTATTTATACTTTTACTCCTTTTATATTTTTTTGTATTTTTCCAATGGCCTTTAAACACAACTAGGAGCAATATAAACCAAAAAAAACAAGTGAACACAATGGTAGTGATGATAATGAGCAGCCCGTCAGAGCACAAAAATAGCTATACTTGTGGGAAAGTTCCTATTAAAATGTTGTGGCTAGGTTCAGAAGGATTGGATACAGAACTCCTAAGAAGAAAAACAGGAAATAACAAAACAAAACTAGGTGAAAACATCACTAAACAGCTCACGGCAGAAAATTTTCAACATGACAGAGAAACTGCGCGTTTTCGGTGCCACAGCAGCGCGTGCTCGTGCGTTACGGTGATTGGTAAGCGCATTGCGGTGGAAAACTGTGCGCGCGGGTGTTACGTGTACGGCGGCAGCAGTGAGCAGCGCGCGACAACAACGTACGGCAGCAGCGAGTAGGCGCGGCAGCGTTTTGGCGCAAAACCGTGTCGCGGTAGCGCGCGGGTGGAGCGGGTGGTAAGCGTGCTGCGGTGCGCGGGGGTGGATTTGTAAGCGCGCGACAGGGAGTTCGAATCCGAGTAGGGAACGACAGCGGTGGTGTACGGCGACAGCGGATCGGTGCGTTTTTTGTGCCACGGCAGGATTTCGAGTTACACTCGGATTGGGAGATCAAAACAGCACCGAATCGATTTTTTTTGTAGGTTTTTGATATAAGCTCAACTAGGGGAACAACAACCCTAACCCTAGCCGAAAAAAAGAAAACTAAAAAGAGAAAAAGAAACACAAAATCAACAACTAGTAATTGAAACTATGGATCAACTAAGGCTATGGCAATGAACTAGACCTATTTTTGTGGGGGCAATTTTTTGTATAGGAAATAAAAAACACTCAAATCTAAAGGATATATGATAGCTCACCGAGGCAACCTGTAAATCTGATACCAAGATGATAAGGGGGTGGCCCAATCTTCTTGATGAACTCACAAATAAGTTTGGTATGATAAATAGTGCGCCACTGAAAACTCTCCTGGCTGATCCCTGATGCCAATGCAACAGCTAGCAACCCCAAGGATATTCTCAACTCCACAATCTTGTACAAGTAATCCACCGACTACAAGTGGTCCTGTGCCGTCTTATTCCTAGTGGAACAACAGGTAACACGAAAAGTTTGCAGATGAACTTCCATATGAATGCTTACAAGCTAATTCGATCTAGAGGTCTAGGGTTTTGTGTTTAACGTAGTCTAAAGAGCCTTGGCTCGGATCCCAACTATTTAATGGGGGTATGGTGCGGCCACAAGGCATACCTTGCGCAAGCACCACCCTAACCCGACTAGGACTCATTGTTTGAGTTGGACTCAACCCAAACCGACTCAAACTAGATACAAACCGACCCACCATTAAGGGGTGCAGCCATAATGGTATACAAACCATGTGTAACATAAATATGACTATATGTGGCGCATTGATATCCATTGTGGGCGCCCTCCTCTTGTTTTCACCATCTCCTAGTGTGGAAAAACAATCTAGTAGTTGTTTTCCACACTTGTGCTTTTGTTTTCACCATCTTCTATGCTTTTTTTCACCATGGCATGTTTTTTTTCACCTCATTGTATGTTTGTTTTCTCCATGGTGATCTTGTTTTCCAGCTTCTCATCATTGTTTTCCATCTCCTCTTGATGTTCTCCTCCAAGTATGTTTGTGTTATCAATAAACCTTATCATACATAGATGCATAGATTTAGGTAGTATAAAGTTCTCACAATTATAAACATTATACTCAAGTAGGAGTGAATTCACCTGTTGTTCTAATAGTTTGGTCCTTGATCTTGTCATAGGACCAAGCCTCACTTCATTATCTTGGACAGCCACCTTATCATGTGTAATAATAGGTGAAGAGATAGGGATGTCCTCATCAATATCACACCATGGGAGGGAGAAATGAAACACATAGCTACCTGTAGATCCCTCAGCCACTGGGGAGAACTACTCCCTCCTCATCATAGGAGACATCAACGATGATGAAGATGGCGGTGGAGTCGATGGGGATGTCTCCGGGGGCACTTCCCCGTCCTGGCAGGGTGACGGAACAGACATTTCTATCCCCCGAAACTTGTCGGCGGCGGCGGTGGAGCCATGGAACTTTTCGTGGAAGGGGCCGATATATTTAGGGTTTATGCCTCGGGGGGACTTTATAGGCGAAAGGGCGATGGCGGTGGACGCCCGAGGGTCCCACACCACCTGCAGGTGCGGCCAGGGGGACCCGCGCCCACCCATGGTGTGGTGGCTCCAGGGCACCCCTCCGTGTCTCATTTGGACTAGGTTGACGTGTCAGGAGTTCTAAGACTTTTGGCTTTTGTTTCGTCCAATTCCGAGAATATTTCCAGAACAACTTTTCTGAAATAAAAAACATCAGAAAACATGAATCGACTCTGTGACATATTGTCAATAGGTTAGTCTATGAAAATGTCCGAAAAACGAAGGAAAACATGTGAAAACATAAAGGTATTGGATATAAAACAAGCATGGATCATCAAAAATTATAGATACGTTTGAGACGTATCAGGGCGCCCTCCTCATGTTTCCTTACTTTACTAGTGTGAAACATGTGTAGACTTGTTTTCCATGCTTGTAGTCTTGTTTTCCACACTTGCAATATTGTTTTATCCACTTGTAACATTGTTTTCCAACAAGGAAACAATGTTTTCTTGATGTTCCCTCTTGTTTTCCAGATCTTCTATGTTGTTTTACAACTCCTCCATGTTGTTTTCCAGCTCCTCCATGTTTTTTTCCACCTCCATGTTTCTGTTATCAATAACCCTGATCATACATAAATGCATAGACTTAGGTAGTATAAAATTCTCATAAGCACAAACATCATATTCAAGAAGGAGTGAGTTCACCAGTTGTTCTATTAACTTGGCCCTTGATCTTGTTATTGGTCCAAGTCTCACTTCATAATGCTTCTGTTGGATAACAACCTCATCATGTACTAAAGAGCTAGGGATGTCCTCATCACATTAGATTTTAATTCCCTGTCAATTAGTGGTTGGTCGCTCTCTTCACCAATACATGCAAGATTTTCACCCCAACCAGAATCCACCTTGGGCCTAGATATTTGAAAGTTATGTCTTATAAACCAAAACGAAGGGAATAGTAACATACATATTTTTTCTATGACTATGTTATTATCTTCATAGTGGGTAGTAACAAATATGTGGTTCATTCAAAGGTGTATTTTTTAGGTCGTAGACTCATATTATGTTGGAAAATGTGATGTTATGGTAACTAGCTATGTTACCACAACCCTCTCTCTACTCATTAAAGACTTGCCATGTCATCTGCCTACGTGGCATGTATATTACTAACCAAGTTACTCTCACTGCGACCAACCTTAGATATAGGGGGAGATCCTCTAATTTCACGCATTTTGTATTCCAGTGCCGTTTATACATTGATGCACAAATTTAGGGGAGGGGGCCTTTTATTTATCTATGATATCCACATGCTCTATGTTTATTTCAAATCAACACCAACAATTGGGAGATTGAAATGACATATTTGAACCCATGTAGATGAATGATTAATTTAGGGGGCTAATATTCCAACTTCCAACTGTATCTGCATAATATTAGTTCAAGCGAGGTGAAAGATGGACCCTACATAAAAGGTTATGAAGAAGATATCGTCTTTATTTTTCGAGTTTATTTTTGCCGTTTATTTGAGTTGTACGAAAGTATTACTATTAAGAAGGGGCAAAAGTTTACCGGTGTTTAGGATTCACACCACATATTCACCATATACACCCCACATGAAAGATTTTTCGTAAAACCTAGCTAACCACCTCTTTCCATCACCGTTTCCACCTCCTCATAGGCCTGGAGCCTCCGATCTGGCTCTAGGCTGGCCTCCAGACTCTTTCTTTAAAGCCCATAGTAAAGGACGGAAGCATACAATACACCTCGGGTGTCTTAATGGATCTAGACTTCCGTAGCATTTGGGTTCTATGAGCGAAGGTTGGATTTCGCACCTACCTATATAAGTGATCATTTTCCAAGGGGACCTAACATTTCAGATCTATTCAGTTGTGTGACTGTTGACCTTCAAAGGTTTAATCCCTCTCATCGTCCACCCAATCTTGCATATAATATATGTAAGAAAATATAGAGAGGAGATCTAAATTTACATTTCCACCCAAACAAAAGTTGAACCCCCTTCCTGAGTAAGTTTGGTCTTGTTAATTCCGGATTTGTTGGGGAACCGTATATAGTTGCAGTTGTCTTGTGAGCATGTAATACATGAATATTCATGGTGGAAGGACTCTCGTCTTAGTTTGGAGAGCTAAAGGAAACATGTACGAATGATCTTGTGGGGTTGGTTTACCACGACCTCTCCTCTCCAACGTAGATTTGAGCATCCCCCCACCGAAGATTTGAATTCTGAGATACATCACTGAGTAAATTTTCTCTAGTTTGCATATTCTGTTTCTCCCCTTTACTTGTGCATGTTTATCTCTAGCTAGATTACTTAGTGTATCTTTCTTACTAGTGTGGTCCTGGCATATAGGTTTGTTCACCTAGTTGTAGTTTAGGAGAACTTTATTTACCAGCATTTGTCCCTAAAATCAACCAAATTAAGTAAAATCTGTGGTCGTCTATCCACCTGCTCTATGCGCCACAATTGAGCCTTCAACCGTCGACGTAGTACAACTATGATTGGTCATGCGGGCTGGGTGATGCCCATAGATAAAACCAACACTGAGAGAGGTTAGGAGGAGGAGTGTGCCAAACTGAGAAGGGAATATGGCTATATGGGTCACCTTCCTCCTCCTTTCTCTCTCTTTATCCGACGTAATATATGATGCTTCAGTTTGGCACAGTGTGCTACCTCGTTAAGTTGGTTCACTTCTCAACACCTATCCATGACGCACGGATCCCTTTTGTTTGAGTAAAACTTGTGGTGTCACATGCGCTTTGAACCTTTTCTTTATCTCCTGTGGTTAACCACGCCCCCGTGACAACTTTGTCCCATATGGAAAAAATGTGTCGTCCGCCCGACTGGAACGGCTGGCTGGGAGAAGAGTGTGCACACCGTAAGATTGGAGTGCACGGGCAATAATCGGCTGGCTGGGAGAAAAGTGTGCCACCGCAAGATCCGAGTGCACGGGCAATAATAGATTTTGCAAAAACATCTTTTCTGTGTGCAAAATCACAAAATCACCAATCGGAGCTTCCAGCCTTGACCCGATGCCGCCCGATCGTATAGCACGAGTCCTGACCGTCCACTCCAAGGTCCCGGGTTCGATCTCCCCTCTCTTTTCCCCCTTGTGTGCCGCACCCTCGACGCCTCGACTCCTACAGATTCCTCCCCCGTCCAAAGCCGAGTGCACAGGCAGGCGAGATGGCTTCTCCTGACGCGGCGGCGCCGCCGCCAACCGAGCCCGAAAGGTGGAGGGACCTGGACATGCTCCTCTCCCGCCCCGGCAACCTCGTCCACTCCACCTTCGATCCCAGCCCCGGGGTGAGCCGCCGCCGCCACCTCTCCAACTCCTGCTCCGCGTTTTCGCTTCCCCCCTTGCGATTTCTCGCCCTTCCTATCTGAATCATCTTGCTTCATCGTGCTTGCAGCTTCGGGACCTTATTGGGAGCTTCGTTGAGGTTCTGGTGGTGGGGGCGGGCGGCCTCGGGTGCGAGCTCCTCAAGGACCTCGCCCTCTCCGGCTTCAAGAACCTGCACGTCATCGACATGGACACCATCGACGTCTCCAACCTCAACCGCCAGTTCCTCTTCAGGTCCTTTTCGGCACGCATTGTGATTATATATATCCTTGTGCGGTTAGATCGTTACCTTCTTAGCGCACTGCGACAGAAAAATAGGGTTTATGCAGTGTAGTGGTGTTAACCTTTCCTGCTTTATTCACATGCCAAGCGCTAGATTAAGGTTCTGTGGTCTACGGGGAGATATTTCTCACTTAATGTATGCACTGGAGAATGGATAGATAGAAGGATGATTCTGTAAAATGAATTTGGGTCCAATTTTCTGCAAGTTCTGCGTGATGGGAACTCTGCATTTGAGGAATAGTAGAGAAATTTTGCGGTAACATATACTGTTACCCTATGTGATGTGAATATGTGATGGCAACAACATATAAAAGCATCCGGAAAAAATTATATTGGCGTGGGTTAGATAACTACAAGTAGTATAATCCGAGTTTCAGTAGTAATCTCTACTTCAAGTTTAAACAAGGATAATATTTGGTCAATTGTGGCATACTCTTTCTTTCTTGTCTACCTCAGTATGATTACCAAATCAGAGATTTTTCACAGAAGATTTAAACATAAACACGGAACTGCACAACAGCAGGAAACCTAGCCTTACCAAAGCCTCAGTTTATTGTGGCATCGACTGTATAGATCTTCAGAGTTTGCATGTTTGATTTATGTTTTCTGTTACTTATCATCTCAACGAGCATTCCATATAATTTTGTACAGGATTCAAGATGTTGGGAAGCCCAAGGCTGAAGTAGCTGCGAAGAGGGTTATGGAGCGAGTTAGTGGAGTGAACATTGTGCCCCATTTTTGTAGAATTGAAGATAAAGAGCTGGAGTTCTATAAGCAGTTCCAAATAATTGTCCTTGGTCTGGATTCAATTGAAGCTCGAAGTTATATCAATTCTGTCGCTTGTGGTTTCTTAGGTATATACTTCGATCCCGTTTTTCTTGTAGCCCTAGTCTAAGAATCGGAAAGAAGGCTTAGACTCATAGACATCTTGGGTCTAGTATATGTTCATCTATTCTTTTCTTGTATAAATTCTAACTTGAAATTTGGAAGTGAACTGTTAGACTAAACTATCATGGCAACCATAGATTGAGAATCAAGAAAGTTTGACCCAAAAAAAGTGCTAGAGATGAAAGGAAATCAATACCCTTCAATGTGAATTTGCACGTAAAATCAAGGTTATCTAATTTACTGCAGATAGGATTTGCCCATTTATTGACCTTCATAGTGCAGTTTGATTACGTTTCCACCCTCCAGACTATCAGAATTTAGTACGTTTACACAATCAAACACAAGATATCTTCACTCGTGTACTGATGCCAGTATATCGTCGGAATTGCAGAGTATGACACGGATGACAAACCAGTCCAGGAGACAGTTAAACCTATGGTAGATGGTGGAACTGAAGGTTTCAAAGGTCATGCTAGAGTCATTATGCCAGGGACAACACCTTGTTTCGAGTGCAACATATGGCTTTTCCCTCCCCAGGTCAAGTTTCCCTTATGTACCCTCGCTGAGACTCCGAGAACTGCAGCTCATTGCATTGAGTATGCTCATTTGATCAAATGGGACGAGGTATAGTTCTTATCTCTGTAATATCCTCTTTAATTAATTTACTTTTGTAACATTTAAATTCACTCTTGTAGGTTCACAGTGGAAAACCTTTTGATGCTGATGATTCAGAACATATGCAGTGGATTTATTCAGAGGTTTGTTCTACTGTGATGACATGTAATTTGGTCTGTACTATCCTTTTTCTGTCTAACCTTTTGCCATTTATACATGTACAGGCTTTAAAGAGAGCAGAACTTTTTGGTATTTCCGGAGTTACATATTCTTTGACTCAGGTCTGTTCTCTTCTCCGTTTATTCTCCAGGCCTAAGATGTAACTTCTTATTTCTTCCTTGTTTATCCCAGAGTTCAATACTTCTCTATTGTGAACTGTGCTTGTTACGTGCTTATTAATAATGTATTCTATCATTAGAAAATTAATATTCTTGCCAGAATCATACTATTTTGTATTTTTTTTGTTACCTTTATTACACATGGAAAATCCAACCTTATTATGCTAACTTCATGTTTAAAGGGAACCAGCAATATGGTGCCGGGCATGTGAAATTTCGATTGCCTGATTCGCAGAGTTTCGTGCATGAGTGTGAATGGCGTTGCAGCTCAAATTTAAAACCTTCCATATATAATGCTAGCCCTGTACGAGTTGTCTCGTTTCTACCCCAAATGCTAGGTTTCTATTTTGATAGATTATGATGTGTGCAGCTTTGGGCAAGCTCGCACTGGTAGGAGTAACTCATTATCCCTTCAATAGTGGACTGTATTAAGAAGTTCCAGATAAGAATGGTCTTAATTCTCATATGTCGGCTATAGACCTATATCTTGTTTAAGTTTTGTTTAATCATGGCGATGTTTAAAGTCAGTAACCTTACAATGTGGTAGCACAGCACCTTTTAATGACTATATATTCACATAATAATTTATAGCTCTCTTTTTTGCGTGTACACATGTGCTGCTCTTTTGCTTTGTGCTAAAAAACTCGCTCTCTAAATTAACCATAACATTTCATGATTTAGCTGTCTCCTATTACTACTTGATGTTTTTTATACTTGGTATTGTGTTATGTTAAAAAAAAAATCTGACATAGAGATGTTTCTGCCATTTGGTTGGCGTATCAGTAACTAATTCGCTGTGTATGCTACTGGGGGTGCTTTGGTCTTATTATAGCCACCTACAAAATAGGAGCTTTTTTACGAATACAAAATAATAAAAAGAAAAAATAGGAGTTTTGGTTAACTACTTTGGGTTCTCAGTTATCTGGATGACTAAGCACGATTTTATTAATTGCTCAGCTGTATAGATCTTGGAATCAAGAAGCATATATAGTTATAATTTGAGAGGGCATGAGTGCATCACATGTGTATTCCTGATTACAGGGTGTTGTCAAGAATATCATCCCTGCCATTGCTTCAACAAATGCAATTATTTCTGCTGCCTGTGCATTGGAAGCTTTGAAGCTCGTCTCTGGCTGCAGCAGAAGTGTCTCAAATTATCTCACGTGAGTTTCGTTGTTTCATGCCCCCATTCTATGTCTGTTACTCAAATAGTTTGTGTCACCAAAAGAGTAAGAAGAAGGTGATATTCAATGAGCGGGTCTTATATGTTTGCCATATCTATTGCCGTACGAATGCAAAATTGTGTGTATGCCAAAACTCGTGCAGTTTTAAAGTGACCATGCAGGAATGCGGTGATTTAGTCAGAAATGCATAGCACGCCGTTTTCAAAAAATGCCACATGATTAGCATTTCTTGAATTGCTCCTAGCGATTTAGGTGTTTGGTTAGTTGTTCTCTAATCTTGTGACAGACAAATATTATTTTTCATTCCAAAGCATGAGTGAAAAATCAGTGGATAAAATAATTTACTTGACTTAAATCTGATTTGCCAAATAGGACAGACTTTTCACAACAACTTAAATTAGCACAGCAGAACACAGCACCTGCAAACTGAGAGAGTCTATTACAACCATATCTGAAGCAGATGCATTTCTTGATCGGTTACAAAAACAGAACATGTCGCCAGTTTCAAGAGTAACAATTATATTATGTTATCGTGCAGGTACAATGGCCTTGAAGGAACTCATATTAAAGTAACAGAGTTTGTTAGAGACACAGATTGCCTTGTTTGTGGACCTGGTACCCTTATTGAGATGGACACGTCATCAACGCTTTCACAGGTTAGTAACACACTCAAACTTAAAACCTTGCATGCCTTGTGCGCATTTCCTTCATATAATGAATGTACATCAGGTTGTGAGGGGCTGAGATGTTAACTTTGAAATACATGAAGGTAGAAGTTCTATCTAGCTCACACGTACACAGATGAATACAATCATCATAATAAAATCACAGATTTGGGTCTTGAAAAAAATTAGCTGCATTATTTGCCAAGTTCAAAACATGTATCACATTTTTCAGCAAAATGGCACTACTAAATAGTGAGTTATTATCTTTCTGAACGAAGAGAAAGCTGAGTACCCAGATTTATGTTCCTAATTGCATCCACACATGTAATTCTAAGATGCCACCGAATAGAGGGTGTACCGTTCTGCATACATGACTTTTGTGACTGTAGATTTCTGAATCTTTTCCACCCATGGACAGTTCATCAAGACGCTTGAGGAGCACCCTAAACTGCTGATGTCAAACGCTAGTGTGACACACGAAGGCAATAATCTGTACATGCAGGCACCAGAAGTGCTCGAGCAGATGACACGGCAAAACCTGAGCATCCCCATGTTTGAGCTCCTTAAAGGAACCCCATTTGCGACTGTGCATGTTACTGGTATGGCGGAGAGCAACGGGAAGAAAGTTTCGTCGTTGAGGAAGCTGCGTGTTGCCTTCAAGGGTGTCGAGGAAGCTTCTAAAATGGATATAACCGAGAACTCGTGATATCCATGTTGCTGCTGCCAATACCTTCTGAGGAAGATGATATTAACCTCCCATTTCATTGAGAGGTAGTGTTATTTGAAGCAGATGAAAATCGGAGCTGAAATTTAGTTTTGACACGATCTCTCCGTGATCAACTTGAGTATGTTTGGCAAAACTGAGTCATCTGTGTAGCTTAATGGCTTATATCTCCTGTCTGACTGCTCATGCTATTTCACCAGCTATGGTTCCTTTACGACGCCATTTTTTCTGAAAAGATAATTTAGTTTCTGCCGTGATCTAGTAAGATTGTTCAGTTCCTGCAATATTCTTCATGATATAGTTCAATTCCCCTAGGAACTCAGAGAAATCCTTGGAGATCCACAGGCTTTTCCCTCGGTGAGTAATGTTTCTATTTTTATGGCATAGATTTGTGTCAACAAGCGTAATCTAGTAAATTATTTGGTATTCGAACCTGGGCACATGTCAACAAGTGTTGTCGGTAAAATCGAAGGACATCACTTGCTAGGGCAACCCAAGGATCAACCTTGATGAAGGGAATGTTTGTCCTCTGTGGCGAATGGGGTTATGTTGCTGCAGGAGCATTTGAGCTGCTCCCAGTGCCGGCAGCGTCGATCTTCATGCCCATGGGTTTTAGGGGTTGTATCTAAATTTAATGATTTTAGGTTCATGCATACATGTGGTCGAGCTAGATTTTTTTTCCTATGAGAGTTCTATGTTAATTATGGTGCCCTAAGATACAAACATTGGGTAAGGCCTAACCAAAAATACAAAAGCCTTGCAACAACGCAGTGATAACAGGCCTGAGCACTTTGCGAGACGATGTGCACCGCTAAGTTAAGGAAAGACAACATGAAAATTGCATGCAATACCAAATAAAGTGTTTCTTAAGCAACCTATACAATTTATTCCTTGGAAAATTTATTTTTGGCACTGATATGGGAGTTTTGTCTCAAAATACTCTTCAATTTTTTTTTCTTTCTACATCTAAGCTAAACTTCTCTAAGTTTGCCCGGATTTGAAAACAATGTGTATGTACATCTACATCGTTAAATCTATAAAAATATATTGTACGATGAATCTGATGCAACTAAATTGATGTCGTAGATGTTGACATATTATATTATATATATTTGGTCAAATTTAAATTGCAGTGACAACAACATGTAAAACTCCGGACAATTCGAAATCATGCCAACTTGCCAAGGGTCTTGCAAAAAAAAAATCATTATTGGCCCACCATTGAGATTTAGCTTGTATGAATCGCTATTGGTTTGATGTGAATAATGACGACCGTTTCAATATGTTAAGGATATAGATGTATCAACAATTCATTTAGAGCTCGTTTGGTACCCATCATTTTATTTGCATTCATTTGGTACAGATAAAATTATGTCATCATTTTATTTCATTTGGAAAGTGAAATGATATGCTTAAGAATAGAAATGGGACATAACATACAATAGTCATTTGCTGGAATTCCAAATATAATGACATGCCAATTTCATGGCAGCCAAACTGGTGTACCATGGAATCGTGAAATAAATTCCGCCTTTTTTGCCCCAAATGGTGGGAGCCAAACGACACTTAATAGTCTGTTTTTTATGCCATGTCTCCGTCTTGATGAAATTTTTGAGTCTAGAACAGCAATTATTTGGTAGGGAAAGAGTAGTATTCTACGGCGTAGAAGGTTAATTTTTTTTAGGTTAGGGTGTAGAAGGTTAAATTACTATTCCCTCCGATCCGTTTTAAATGTTGGAGGAAGTAAAGGTACGAAACACAATCTCTTTGCCGTATAGGCGACACTTTTTCTGTCCGGAGGGAGTACAATTAGGGCAGGTACAATGCGCTACGCTTAGGCGGCCTCTAGGCTTCTAATCCTGGTAGTTATCACGAAATCCTGGCCAATCATGGGAATTTTGTTAGAGTCGCTGCTTATCTATGCGCCGAGCGCTCCGCTTTTTTTTTTGTCCCGCACAGAACGAGATCGTACACAACAGTAGGCCTTCTCCATGCAAAAAGAAGAAATCGTTAACGCCTCGATAAGCGCTCGGTGTTGGAGCGACGGATTCTTGCACGAGCGCTACGTTTAAAGTTTTTTTTTTCCATAAGCGCCTAGACAAGCGGCTAGCGTTGTACATGCTCTTAAATTACAACAATGTCCAGATGTGGAAGAAAATCCTATGAGACCGGGTGATGACCCACAAGTATATGGGTGTATCGTAGTACTTTCGATAAATAAGAGTGTCGAATCCAACAAGGAGCAGAAGGTGTTGACAAGCAGTTTCGATAAAGGAATAGCTGTAAATACTGAAAGATAAATTTGTAGGGGTTTTTGATATTGCAGATAAGTAAAGTACGAGTAAATAAAATGCAGTAATAATAATTGCAGCAAGTGGCCCAATCCTTTCTATGAAAATAGGGTTAAGCGTATGCTTCCAGCAGGGACGCGTTGCGTGTTAATAAGGAGCAGAATTACAGGAGTTCGATACGTACACGGTTAGAGATATTCCTTGGCATACAAGCTACCTATACAAACCAAGATGGTAGGAATATCAACACATACCGTGTACGTATACATTACAATACAAACGCAACAGCTATACAATCTAACACCCTCCGTCAATCACAACTTATCTAAGTTGAGATTGCGTCTAAACATTTCCTGTTGCCTATTCGACAGTGGCTTAGTAAACCCGTCTGCAACTTGATCACCTGTGGGAATGAATCGAATATCCAATAGCTTATTAGCTACTCTCTCTCGAACAAAGTGATAATCCACTTCAATATGCTTTGTCCTAGCATGAAAGATCGGATTAGCTGAAAGGTAGGTTGCACCCAGATTATCACACCACAATAATGCTGCCTTGGGATGATTTATACCGAGTTCTGTCAACAATGTCTGAACCCATATAACTTCAGCAGTTGCATTTGCCAAAGATTTATATTCTGCCTCTGTACTGGATCTGGACACCGTTGCTTGTTTGCGTGCACTCCAAGAAACAAGATTACTTCCCAAGAAAACAGCAAAGCCTCCTGTGGATCGCCTATCATCTGAACAACCAGCCCAATCTGCATCAGAATATGCACTCACAAGTGTAGAATCTGATTTTGCAAGCCTCAATCCATATGACACGGTGTACTTGAGGTACCGAAGAATCCGCTTAACTGCTGTCCAATGATTAGTAGTAGGTGCATGAAGGAACTGGCACACTTTATTAACAGAATAGGAAATATCTGGACGCGTCAAGGTAACATGCTGTAAGGCACCAACAATACTCCTATACCTGGTAGCATCTCCATCATCAAGCAAATTACCATCGGTAAGAGATAACTTTTCAGATGTTGAAAGCGGGGTGGTAACAGGTTTACAGTCCCCCATGCCAACTCGCTGCAAAATATCTGAAATGTATTGCCCTTGGGACAGGAAAATACCATCAGACACATGTTTGACTGCAATGCCAAGAAAGTAGTGAAGCAATCCAAGATCCTTGAGCGCAAAGTCCATACGCAAATCCTTGAGAACCGCATCAACTGCTTCAAAAGATGAGCTGGCAACAATTATGTCATCAACATAGATGAGCATAAAGATGATAATATTATTTTTGCGATAATAGAACAAGGAAGTATCAGCTTTGGAAGCAAGAAATCCAAGACCATGAAGTTTGGAGGACAGCCGAGAAAACCACGCACGAGGAGCCTGTTTCAGACCGTATAATGCTTTATCAAGCTTGCACACATAACCAGGAGTTTTGGGATGCTCATACCCAGGGGGTTGCCTCATATAGACCTCTTCTTCCAGAACGCCATGAAGGAACGCATTCTTCACATCAAGTTGTCGAAGGGACCAATTGCGGGAAATAGCTAGAGATAACACAATACGAATAGTTGCAGGTTTAACAACTGGACTGAAAGTATCCTCGTAATCAATACCATACCTCTGTTTAAACCCTTTGGCAACCAGACGAGCTTTGTACCTATCAACAGTACCATCCGAATTGTGCTTGATCTTATACACCCATTTGCAGTCAATTATATTCCCATGAGGTGGACGAGGAACAAGATGCCAAGTACGATTATCCATCAAGGCTGAGTACTCCTCATCCATTGCACTCTTCCACTTAGTATCACTAAGAGCTTCAAGAACATTATCAGGTTCACCGGTACTGCAAAAATTACCCCAGCGAACAGTGCCATCAGTTATAATACGAGGACGAACAATACCACTTTGCGAGCGTGTATGTGCACGTGACACAGGAGCGGCTGGGGCTACAGAAGAAGATGGCACAGAAGATCCAGCCGCCGAAGTGGACTGGGACGGCGCAGTACTCGAGACTTCCGGTGTGTC
Source organism: Alopecurus myosuroides (assembly GCA_028641055.1). Classification (NCBI taxonomy): domain Eukaryota; kingdom Viridiplantae; phylum Streptophyta; class Magnoliopsida; order Poales; family Poaceae; genus Alopecurus; species Alopecurus myosuroides. The sequence goes on from CM054058.1 coordinate 359,896,776, forward strand.
ATCGCTGCGAGATGCACTCGCACGTGCGGACAGAGAAGATGTGTCCCCTGGCGCAGGTTCCGTGGAGACGCTGCCACGCGTCGTGACTGGGGTGGCCGGGTCGGAAGATTCCGCGGGCGAGGACGGATCTGTGCACGTGCGCCCACGCTGTCCACGCTGCATGCTGTCAGGTGTTGCTGATCCCGAAACGGATGTGGTTGGCATGTTCCCTGTTGCTGCAGACGAATCAACACCGGGATTGCTGCCTGGATTATCTGCAACAGAGGAATCCTGCACACTATTTTCAACAGAATAATCAGCAGTTACAGACATATGATCATGACGTAATTCATCTCCTGAATCAGTAATAGATGGATTGCGAAGAACAGATGGAAGGAGAAGCAATTCAGCACGAAGTTGCGCTCCGGCATTGGGGTGAAGATGTGCAGAAGGAAAAATAGATTCATCAAACGTCACATCACGGGAAATATAAACCCGACCGGTAGAAATATCAAGACATGTATATCCTTTATGGAGACCACTATAGCCCAAGAAAGCACATTGCTTGGATCCAAACTGAAGTTTGTGTTGATTATATGGACGAAGGTTAGGCCAAACCGCCCATCCAAAAACACGAAGAAACGAATAGTTGGGCTTGGACTTAAATAGTTTTTCCATAGGAGTTTTGTGTTGGATAACTTTGCTAGGGAGCCGATTAATGAGATAAACGGCCGTAAGAAAAGCCTCGTCCCAAAATTTAAGAGGCATGGATGCATGTGCTAAAAGACACAAGCCAACTTCTACAATATGGCGATGTTTACGCTCCGCGGAGCCATTTTGTTGATGTGCATAGGGACATGACACATGATGGGATATTCCAACACGAGCAAAGAAGGAGTTTAATTTTTGGTACTCTCCTCCCCAGTCTGATTGCATAGCAAGGATTTTTCTATCAAAGAGACGTTCAACATGTCGTTGAAAATCATGAAACTTCTGAAAAACATCAGATTTATTTTTGAGCAAATAGATCCATGTGAATTTACTGTAATCATCAATAAAAATCACATAGTACTCATAACGACCCACAGAAGTAGGACCTGGTCCCCAAACATCGGAGAAAATAAGCTCTAAAGGAGCACTAGACACACTATTTGACTTGGGATAAGGCAATTGATGACTTTTTCCCTTTTGACATGCATCACAAACGGACTCATCATGTTTACTAGAAACTGGAAGATTATTATTCCTAAGAACTTGATCAACGATTGGAAACGAAGGATGTCCAAGGCGCCAATGCCACCGTGTGGAGGATGGTTTGCTTGTGCTAAGGGCTTGTTTCGGTGAAGGTGGAGAGGCACCATGTAGAGGATAAAGACCACCTCTACTCTTTCCTTGAAGAAGAATTTTCCCCGTATCTTGATCCTTAACAGAAAAGAATTTTGGGTGAATTTCAACATACGTATGATTATCAGAAACAAGCTTAGATACAGAAACAAGACTTTTGGTGGCTTTTGGAACATGCAAAATATTGTTGAGATGAATAGGACGATCAGGAGTATGAAAAGACGTATGACCAATATGTTGTATTTCCATACCTTGTCCACTAGCAGTGTGGACTTTCTCGTTTCCGGAATAGCGGTCACGGATGGAGAGCTTATCAAGTTCACCAGTAACGTGATCAGTTGCGCCGGTGTCAATATACCAATGCGGATCAACACCATAAGATGCATCAGAGGTATCTGCATTCACTTGGGGCTCGGGGGTGACGAAGGAGCGATTATAACGCTTGAAGCACTTGTATGCAGGGTGTCCCGGTTTAGTGCATATTTGACAGGGAGGACCAGTATAGCGAGCACGGTTTCCTTGGCCTTGGGAGGAATTGTTGCCATTGCCTCCGTTTCCATATCTGCCACCACTATTGTTTCCTCCACCAGAACCGCCACCGTAGCCGCTGTTCTGCCCACCGTAGCCGCTGTTCTGCGACTGACTATTGCGAGCATCATAGCCACGATTGTTTCCACCACCACGGTTACCGTAATTGCCACGATGACCTCCATACCCGCCTCGAGAGGCAAGGTTGGCAGAAAATCCACCATTGCCGGTGTCATTATTCTGAGCTTCCAGTCGCGCTTCAGCTGCCAAGAACATGGCGTAAACCTTGCTGAGCGCAATGCCTTGATCAAGGCGTGCCGAGATTGCCTCGACGAGCGGATTATACTCCGCATCCAGCCCATTGAGGACTGCATTGATAACATCATCCTCGTCCATCTTCTTGCCTGCCATGGCAAGCTCATCTGTCAGACTTTTCACCTTGTTGAAATATGCAGCAACACTCATCTCCCGTTTCTTCAGATCTCCTAGGGCCCGACGCAGATGGATGATCTTTGCACGGGATTGTGAGGCATACATGTCCTGAATTGCCTTCCATGCCGCATGAGCTGTCTCGTGTTCACTGACCTGCACCAGCACCTCGAGAGAGAGGGAACCGAGAAGGTAACTAAGAACTTGTTGATCTTTCTCTGTCCAGATCGCATAAGTTGGGTTCTCAACCTTTACGATGACCTTCTTGCCGGATTCTTCTTGCTCAACCAACAATTCCGCTGGCGGAGCCTTGACTGAACCATCAAGGTATCCAAAGAGACGAGCACCTCGTACTGCCGGTAAGACGACAGCCTTCCACACGATGAAGTTATCTCGTGTGAGTTTCTCCTGAACCGACTGGGTGAACGGACTGCCAGACGGTGGCGCAGAGGAGGAAGACGCCATGAGCGTAGGAGAGATCTAGATTTGTGTTGAGGAAGAAGAAGGCTCTGATACCATATGAAAATAGAGTTAAGCGTATGCTTCCAGCAGGGACGCGTTGCGTGTTAATAAGGAGCAGAATTACAGGAGTTCGATACGTACACAGTTAGAGATATTCCTTGGCATACAAGCTACCTATACAAACCAAGATGGTAGGAATATCAACACATACCGTGTACGTATACATTACAATACAAACGCAACAGCTATACAATCTAACACTTTCTTCAGCAAAGGACAAGCCGGTGGATTTACCTATGATTAACAAACGTTCTCGAGGACACACGGGAGGTTTCTGTCAAGTGCTTTTGTTCCATGCCGCTTAATAATCTCTATGTTTTGATAAGTGTTGTGTGGGTGAACCTATGCTAATGTACCGTCCCATCCAAGACTAATACATACTTGTGATTATACCCCTTGCAAGAATCCACAACTACAAGAAAGTAATTAAGAAATAAATCTAACCACAACTTTAAACTCTGGGATCCTACGCTCCCTCGTGTAATGGTTTCCTAACGGGGGTTTAGGTTTCTGTCACTCCGGCAACCCCACAATTAGTAGCCAAATACACGATGCATTCCCCTAGACCCATTAATAGTGAAGTATCATGTAGTTGACGTTCACATGACACCACTAGAAGAATAACACCACAACTTAAATATCAAACCATTAAATATTACTCAACATTACTTCACTACTAACAACTTGACTTCTCCCATGTCCTCAAGAACAACACGAACTACTCACAAGAAATCATATGGATCATAACCAGAGGTGATATAATGGATGATAACAATCTGGTCATAAAGTGCAAACACCGATAAATCTCACAAGCATCAACTACTAACAAGTAATCCACACCAGGAGAGAGATCTAATGTAAAACAACGATAGAGGCCCCTAATTGTTACAGCGGGATGACGGTGGATGATGAGGGTGATGGTGATGATGATGATGATGGTGATGATGATGACGATCTTGATGATGCCCGCAGTGATGACGGTGACGATGGCGGTGATTTCCCCTCTCCGGAGAGGAATTTCCCCGGCAGATTTCTCTCTGCCAGAGAGATTTTCTCTCTCGGGTGTTTTCCGCCCCGAGGCGGCGGCGGAATAATTTTTCGATGATTCTATGGGGCTTAGGGTTCCGTGGGGGTCAAGTACGCGAAAGACCTTGACCAGAGGTGGGCCAGGGTGGCCACACCACCTGGTGGCGCGGCCAGGGGGCTCCACCTCATGGTGTGGGCCCCTGGTGGCCCCCTCTGGCTCCCCTTTGGCTGGACTCTTCTTCTGAACTTCTAAGACACCCCCGGTGTCCCCCTTCTTCTTCTGATCTTCTGAAATATGGTATCTCGACGATGTTTTTTCCATCAGATTTCTGGTCCCGGTGTTTATTCTCCAAAAATTATGAAACATGCAAAATAAGATAAAATAACAAAAGGGATGCATCACAACATGAAACATATCGATGAATAACAGAAAATTATGATATAAAATAGTGATGCAAAATGGACGTATCAACTCCCCCCAAGCTTAGACCTTGCTTGTCCCCAATCGAAACTGAACTCAGTAAACATGACCACATGTTTATGAAGTGAAGAGTCGATAAATAAAATACGGACAAGAAGCATCACATTTATCTACACATCAATCATTATAGACAACAACTTCCTCTCATATAACTTAACTTGAAACGAGTAATGGGAGTCACAAAGATGCAAAAGAGAGAATCAAAATTGGTGATGGAAAACTTCGTTCTTGGTGAGAGAAAATTTAATGATATCATACTTATCTTAAGTGAAGTCTTTATAACAAGGTTTATATTGTAGAGCTTAACATGTTTATAACAATCCTTTTATAGTGATTCATAGCTTTCAAAGTAATATTCATTCAGATAATAAAGCATGTGCTAAACAAAGAAGGATAGAAAGCATGATTGAATAAATCAACATATAGATGGTGAGATCACAACAACTCAAATGCTTGCTGGAGACAGAAAGGAATGGGTTTACTGACTCAACATAAAAGTAAAAGATAGGCCCTTCGCAGAGGGAAGCATTGATCACTCATGTGCTAGAGGTTTTATTTTAATAAACAGAGGTATAAAATGCATGACACTCCTCCCATCCATCTTACACAAACCATGGCTAACCGAATCCTCGGGTGCCTGCCAACAATCACAAACCATGGAGGAGTGTCTAAATTTTGAGAGAGGTGTATGTTTATGTCAACGAATGGCAAACAGAAAATACAGTATGTCACGAGCCAACTAGACTTCACAAGAGCGGCTCCCATAGAAGGACGCAACTGGTATAGAAGGTCATCCCTCTTTCTCTTTTGTTTACACAATTATGCTTTGACTGATAAATCAGGGGCAAAAAGAGTGAAGAGAATTTGTATTATTATTTGGGGCTGGGAACCCCGCTGCCAGCTCTTCTAGCATTTGGATAAGCGGATGAAGCCACTAGGCCAGGTGTGTGAGTCCAATCAACAAGTGAGATAACGATTCTCTATTTGCGTCCTCATGAGCTAAAACAGGAACACAAAACAGGGATAATTTTGAAGGTTTTAAAGGTAACACATGAGCAATTTACTTGGAGTGGCAGTGGAATACCACATGTAGAAAGGTCTGGTGGACACAAATGGCAAGGTTTTTGGGCTCAAGGTTTGGATGCACGAGAAGCATTCCCTCTCAGTACAGGGTTTTTGGCTAGCAAGGGTGGGCAGCAAGCATAAGAGTTGAGGGAAAACAAACAAATATACATATGATGAAACCAATCATGTAATCTTCATTGAAAGCACAAACGATCTTAACTTGTGAATACTAAGTTTATGAGCTAATAGTCAAAATCCTCTTTCTTATACTAGCATCTCAAAATATTATTTCTACTGACTCAATCTAAGTTTGCCAAAACCAACTAGATTAACTTGATGATCTCCAGAGTGATACCAAATACTAACAACAAGCTCAACCATATGACAGAAATTGAAAACTAAAATAAGCTGCGTAGAAAGTAAATGATGAAACTTCTCATTAATATTTCAAACCGACAACTCACACCAACGGATACAACGATAACCAACTAAGGAGAGACACTTCCATACCGCAAACCATCCTATATGATAACTTCTCTACTCATGATATGACTCCACTGAAAAGGTAAAAAGATAAAAGATAGTGATGTGATACCGCGGCACTCCCCCAAGCTTGGAACAAGCCAAGAGGATGCCAGTACCAATGACGAATCAATTCTTCGGTGGTGGTGGTGGTGAATCCTTATCGATGAGCTTATCGATTGATTTCTTCAGCTTCAGTTGCGAACATAAGCATACGCATCACCTCCGTATTCCGATCAATACGGTTTGCATGCCTGTCAGACTGTGAATCCCAGCCACCAATATTTTTTTCCTACTCTACCTCAGGTTGAGAGCTTCCTTCATCTGCACGGTTACAACAATCCATATCCCAGCAAGAAGGCAAATCTGCCTCGGGTACCCTACTAGATTGATACTCATGAATTAAAGTACGTAAAGGTTTCTTTATGCCTGAAAGGGCTATCCTTGAAGCTAGACAGTGACGTGGAGCCTTCCCATCCGGTGCTCATCCTTGTTGTTTGCTTGCGAGGTTTTGCAACCACTCCAATGCTTGTGATGGTGGCGCATGGATGCACTCGTGGGTCTTCTTCTACATCTCTTGCAGCTCCACTATCGATCTCCTCCTTCAGCTCCGGGTCTTTGAGATCGTCTTCCTTTGGTCCCTTCCCCTTGTTGTTGTTGGCGGATACCATGATGCTTCTAAAAATGAAAACAGATCCTGGCAGAAACAACTCAAAACAGAAACACGGCGAGAAAACGATATACGGACCTCGGGGGTCCAGGGGATTATATAGCAAAAAGTTTCATAACGAAAGGAAAGTCCAGGTCGAAAACGAGTCGGAGAGGGGCTCCGGGGCCCCCACACCATAGGCAGGCGCGACCACGGGTGGGCCCGCGCTACCCCATGGTGTGGAGCCTCCGGGCTCCGTCTCCGCCTCGTTTCCGGCTTATAATTTTTCATATTTTCCAAAAACAGTAAAAATAAAAGTTGGAAGATGTTTCGCGAAAGTTTTGTTACCAAAACTGATACCTATTCGAAAACTGACTCTGCAGTTTATATAATGCTTGAGTCTTTGGCCATTCACCACTTGTGAAGATTTGTCTTCAATGGAAACAATTTTAATTGCCCCCAAACGATATACCTCCTCGATAACAAAAGGTCCTTCCCATCTCGACAGTAGTTTTCCTGCAAAAAATCTGAGACGAGACCTATACAATATCACTTTCTCACCAACATGAAACTCTCTTTTAATAATTCTCTTATCGGGCCACCTTTTAACTTTCTCTTTAAAAAGCTTAGCATTTTCATATGCTTCACTCCTCCATTCATCTAAAGAACTTAAGTCAAGAAACCTTTTCTCACCCGCAAGTTTAAAATCTCTATTTAGGTCTCTCACTGCCCAATAAGCTTTGTGTTCTGTTTCTAGGGGCAAGTGACAAGCTTTTCCATAGACCATTTTATAAGGAGACATGCCCATTGGATTTTTACAGGCATTTTTATAAGCCCACAGAGCATCACTTAATTTTTTAGCCCAATTTTTTCTAGATTTATAAACAGTCTTTTGCAAGATAGATTTGATTTCGCTATTTGATGATTCTACTTGCCCACTAGTTTAAGGATGATAGGGTGAGGCAATTATATGATTAACATCATATTTAGCAAGAGTCTTTGTAAAACCACCATGAATAAAATGAGAAACCCCATCAGTCATAAGATATCTGGGCACACTAAACCTAGGAAAAATAATGTCTTTAAGCATTTTTAACGAGGTTTCACCATCAGCACTTTTAGTAGGTATAGATTCTACCCATTTAGTAACATAATCAACAACAACAAGAATATGAGTGTAGCCTTGTGAAGGAGGGAAAGGACCCATAAAGTCAAAACCCCAACAATCAAACGGTTCAATAACAAGAGAATAATTCATAGGCATTTCATTACGTCTAGAAATATTTCCAACCCTTTGACATTGATCACAAGATAAAACAAACTTTCTAGCATCTTTAAGGAGAGTATGCCAATAAAAACCTGATTGTAGAACCTTATGTGTAGTTCTATCTCCAGCGTGATGTCCTTGTTGCTGGCAGAGTTAAATCCTTTCTCTGTGTTGTTGGCAACCCCAAGAGGAAGGTGTGATGAGCACATCGGTAGGAGTTTTCCCCTTAGTTAAGAACCAGGGTTATCAATCCAGTAGGAGAAAGAGAAACTTCGGAAGGTTGATGCCACTGACGGTGGTGCTGGTGCTTCACCGGTGTCAGCAACAACGTGGAAAGCATGGCAAAGTGATAAATAAAAATTTAATAATAAAGCAAAGCAATGACTTTGCATCACGAAAAGTATCTCAAATAAAGGATCATGGCTAATAATACAAAGAAAGGTAAACGTTTGTTTCAGGTATAGAGAAAGCAAGGCAAAGTGATATTTCGAAACTCCTTAAGAGTGGGACAAAACATAAATGCCAGGACACCTTCAAAGTTCAAGAGGAAGACTAGAACAAATAATTTAAGAACAAATAATATCACATCATGAAGTAATTATTGATGCTTATGGGACAAATGCACATAGAATTCATAATGGCAAAAATGCTCTCTCAACTGTGCATAAAGTTAGAAGATGGAGACTCAACTTAAAAGTAAAAGAAAGACCCTTCGCAGAGGGAAGGAGGGATCACTCGTGTGCTAGAGCTTTTATTTTATTAAACAGAGGTGTAGTAATGTCTATATTTTGGGAGATGTATGCTAATGTCAACGAATGGTAAACAAAAAATACAGTACGTTACAAGTCAACTGAATTCACAAGAGCGTCTCCCATGGTGAAGGACGCAACTGGTGTAGAAGGTCATCCCTCTTTCTCATTTGTTTACACAATTATGTTTTGACTGATAAATCAGGGGCAAAAATAGTGAAGAGAATTTGTATGCGTTAGTTTGGGGCTGGGCACCCCACTGCCAGCTCTTCTATCATTTGGATAAGCGGATGAAGCCACTAGTCCAGGGTGTGAAATCCAATCAACATGTGAGATAAAGATTCTCTATTTACGTCCTCATGAGCAAAAACATGAACATAAAGCAGGAGTAATTTTGAAGGTTTTAAAGGTAACACATGAGCAATTTACTTTGGAATGGCAGTTAAATACCACATATAGGTAGGTATGGTGGACACAATGGGAAATTTTTTAGGTTTAAGGGAGTTTGTATGCACGAGTAGAACTCATACTCAGTACAGGTGGAGGCTAGCAAAAGACTGGGAGCGAAAAATCAAGAGAGCATAAGAGCCATAATCATGCATAGTGACATAAGCATCATTAATTAAAACATAAGTAGTATCAAAAGTTCAAAAAAACTAAGTGGTCATGGAGGCTATTCGTGACTGGTTTGTAGTCATAAACATGGTGTGAGCATGCGCCAAGTCAACCAAATAAAACATTCGAAAGAGAATACCATATATTGATGCTTTACTATGACAAGAACAACTCAAGAATCTTTCAATACATATTAAACACTCTCAACTATTTGAGGATAATCATGCTACTCAATAACCACAAGGCTTTAAAACTAAAATAACATTTAGCATGGCATGAAAAAGTCCTAGCCACAGTCTATACAAGCTTCTACTAGTACTGTTATAAATTCCACTTCAAGCAGCAGTTTTCTTTCTCCCAACAAGCACCATACAAAACATGCTTTAAAAAATACTCTTTATGATAAATCAAGCAAACATGATAGTATTCACATAATACTACTAAAACTAACAGCTGTAATAAGAGATGCATGCAAAACACGAGCTGAATAAATGCAGCAGCTAGACAGAGATTACGAATACAACGTATTCTCAAGAAAATGCGGAGCGTGTCACTCTCCAATAAAAGAATGCTGGGGTCCAACCCAGATTATTATGAAAGTAAAAACAAAATGAAAGCAAAAGAAAAAATCAAACTAAAAACAAAAATAAAAGACGCTCCAAGTAAAACACATAAGATGCGACCGAATAAAAATATAGTTTCACTAGAAGTGACCTGATAATTTGTTGATGAAGAAGGGGATGCCATGGGCATCCCCAAGATTAGACGCTTGAGTCTTCTTGGAATTTGCTTGGATGTACCACCGGGGCATCCCCAAGCTTAGGATTTTCACTGTTATTGATCACTTCATATCATCCTCTTCTCTTGAACCTTGAAAACTTCCTTCACATCAAAATTCTCACAATCTTCATTGGCAACGTTAGTGCAATCGAAATAATAAATCCACATGGTTCAGTTTCAACACAAGTCTAAAACTTAAAAACACATTAGCTACTGTCATAACTTCTTTCTAAACTCTTTTTCTCAAAATAACACCAAAACAAAGAGATTAAGATGCAAATGCGATAAATGGCTGAAATCTGTCAAAAACAGGACAGCAGGTAAAGATCGATTTTTTTAAAAAAATATTATGTTGCTCAAATCAAAAAGTGGTATTCTAGAAAAAGTTGCGTATATAACTCAGAATTAAGCGCAAAAAATCTCAGGTCAATTTGAATTTTCTGTGATTTTTAATGGAATTTACAATGGACAGCAGAAATTTGTTTCCTACGCAGAAATCTGAAATATAGTCTCAACTTTCCACTAGTGGCTTTACTTGGCTCAACAAAAACTCAAAAGAAAAGATACAGCGGGGTTCGTAAGGAAATAGACAACACCCAGGTGCAAGCACACCAAAGAAAACAATGGAAAACTGAAACAAAACAAAGAAATAAAACGGGTTGTCTCCCGGTAGCGCTTTTCTTTAAAGCCTTTCAGCTAGGCATAGAAAAATCAACTTAAGTATTTTCAAGTGAAGAAGTACCAACATCAATACCAATAATCATCTTTTTTCTCCTCTTACCCTTCTTATTAACCTTCTTCTTGGGATGGGGGAACGTGTGTTCACATGGTGTGAAGGTAAATTTTAATGTACCATTCGCCACATTTATTACTGCCCCCAGGAGTTTCAGCAGGGAGCGCAATTCTTCCTTCTCCTACACATTCAATAACAAGATAAACAGCGGATATGGTACTTCCCATGATTTTTGTAAACACTCCTTCAGCTATCCCAATAGGAAATATAGTGGTGTTATTAATGAGAGGAATTTCTTCTCCTCCATCAGCTAGCCCCCAAAGGTTCAAAGATTCATAAATTTCCTTAGGCATAAGAAAAAATTCAGACATGATATCACAACGAGCATGAAAAGTTTATCCATTTATAACAACTTTAACCAAAGGGATCATATTTTTTGACTCAAAATTTATTGGGACGTGATCAAGATGTTCACGAATTTGGCTATATCCCTCTTTTAAGATAGAAATATGTGATTCAAGAGTATTTAATCTAGCATAAATATCTGCAAAGGCTTTATCAGAACTACTGGGTAAGCTTTAGGTTGCAATTAATTTTCTTATAGCACTGAAAGCTTGATATCTATCACAATTAAGGAAATCACCTCCTACCACAGTATCCAAAGCATATCTATAACAAAGAACAAGACCAAAGTAAAAACTACGAAGAAACAGATTTAAAGCCATTTTAGGTTCAACTTTGCAATAGGAATCAAAAGCTCGAGACCAAGCTTCTTTGAAGTTCTCATCATTCCCTTGTTTGAAAGTAAAGATACTTTCCTCTGGTGACATAATGACAGGAACAAAACTAGACATAAAAGCAGGCAAATAAATAACTACTACGAAGTAAACTATTTTTTTTTCGCGTTTTTGATATAGAGAAATAAACTAATTTTTTTTTCTGTTTTTGATATAGAGAAATAAAAACAAGACAATAAAAACAAAATAAAGAGATTGAGAGTGAGAGACTCCCCTTGCCAGAAGACTTCCTTCTCCCCGGCAACGGCGCCAGAAAAAATCTTTGTTGCTGGAAGAGTTAAGTCCATTCTCTGCGTTGTTGGCAACCCCAAGAGGAAGGTGTGATTAGCACTGCGGTAGGAGTTTTCCCCTTAGTTAAGAACCAGGGTTATCAATCCAGTAGGAGAAAGAGAATCTTCTAAAGGTTGATGCCACTGACGGTGGTGCTGGCGCTTCACCGGTGTCAGCAACAACGTGGAACCTGCACACAACACAATCAAAATACTTTGACCCAACGGTACAGTGAGGTTGTCAATCGCACCGGTCTTGCTGAAAACAAAGATTAGGCGTATAGTGTGGAAAAAAGTGTATGCTTGAAGGAAGTAAATAATGCAGGAACTTGTTGTGGTTGTTTAACAGCGTGGAAAAATGGACCGGGGTTCGTAGTTTCACTAGTGGTGTCTCTCCATAAAAGATAGCATGTTGGGTGAACAAATTACAACTGGGCAATTGACAAATAAAGGTTGCACCGTAGTGCACAATATGATATGAAGATTACTATGCTATTTAGTGCGGGCATTACAACAAGATACATAGACCGACATCCATCTGTATCTATGACTAATAATCCACCCTCAGGTTATCATCCGAACCCCTCAGGTATTAAGTTGCAAGCAACGGATAATTTCATTAAACAAAGTGTGTATTGTAAGCAATGATTATGCACGCGGGCACTCTCAACGCTGTTTTCTCCCTAATAGCAACATCACATCCTCCCCCTTGACGTTTCAGTCACTCGAGCAAGGAAACAAGGAGGCATGAACCCACTATCGAGCATAAATACTCCCTCTTGGAGTCACTAATAATTACTTGGCCAGAATAACCACTAGCAACGGAGAGCATGCAAGATCACAAATAACACATGCAAATAAAGACTATAATCAACTTGGCATAAGGTCAATATTCATCGGATCCCAGCAAACACAACACAAAGAATTACATAAGACCAATCTCGATCATGATAGGCAGCTCACGAGATCTAAACATGGAGGCATATGAGGAGAAGACAACCATCTAGCTACAACTACGAACCCGTAGTCCAAGGATGAACTACTCACACATCACTTCGGAGGAAGGCATGGTGATGAAGAGGCCTCCGGTGATGATCTCCTCTCCGGCAGGGTGCCGGAAACAGCTTCAGAACCCCCGTGATCTGGGGTTAACGGTGATGGCGGTTGCGGAACTTTTTCGGGGATTTTGATCAGGTGTTTAGGATTTTCCATCTGGGGGGCTTAAATAGGCGAAAGGGCAAAGGCGGTGGCGCTCCAGGGGGCCCACACCCCTAGCTGGCGCGGCCAGGGGGGCCACGCGACAATATGTGGTGCCCCCGTGCTGCCCCTCTTCGGTCTTCTGGATGCTTCCAGGGAAAATAGGACTTCCGGGCTTCGAATTTTCCAATTCCGAGAATATTTCCAGAACAACTTTTCTGAAACTAAAAAACAGCAGAAAACAGGGAACTGGCTCTGTGGCATCTTGTTAATATGTTAGTCCAGAAAACGTATAACAATGCTATAAATAAGGAAGACAACATGTAGTAATTGGCAAAATATGATCATGGAGCATCAGAAATCAGGGATACGTTTATGACGTATCAAGCATCCCCAAGCTTAGTTCCTACTCGTCCTCGAGGAGGTAAACGATAAAACAATAATTTCTGAGGTGACATGATACTAACACAAACTTGATCAATCTAATGTAAAAGCATATGCGCGCTGAGATCATAAGACTTTAAACACAGGAATGATAAATAAAACTTTAATAATAAAGCAAAGCAATTACTTTGCATCACGAAAAGTAACACAAATAAAGGATCATGAATAATAATTCAAACAAAGGTAAACGTTTGTTTCAGGTATAGAGAAAGCATGGCAAAGTGATATTTCGAAAGTCCTTAAGAGTGGGACAAAACATAAATGCCAGGACACCTTCAAAGTTCAAGAGGAATACTAGAACAAATAATTTAAGAACAAATATTATCACATCATGAAGTAATTATTGATGCTTATGGGACAAATGCACATAGAACTCGGAATGGCAAAAATGCTCTCTCAACTTTGCATAAAGTTAGAAGATGGAGACTCAACATAAAAGTAATAGAAATACCCTTCGCAGAGGGAAGCAGGGATCACTCATGTGCTAGAGCTTTTATTTTATTAAACAGAGGTATTAAAAGTTTGACATTTGTGGAGGAATGTCTATATTTTGGGAGATGTATGCTAATGTCAACGAATGGTAAACAGAAAATACAGTACGTCACAAGTCAACTGAATTCACAAGAGCGGCTCCCATGATGAAGGACGCAACTGGTGTAGAAGGTCATCCCTCTTTCTCATTTGTTTACACAATTATGCTTTGACTGATAAATCAGGGGCAAAAATAGTGAAGAGAATTTGTATGCATTAGTTTGGGGCTGGGCACCCCGCTGCCAGCTCTTCTATCATTTGGATAGGCGGATGAAGCCACTAGTCCAGGGTGTGAAATCCAATCAACAAGTGAGATAAAGATTCTCTATTTACGTCCTCATGAGCAAAAACAGGAACATAAAGCAGGAGAAATTTTGAAGGTTTTAAAGGTAACACATGAGAAATTTACTTTGGAATGGCAGTTAAATACCACATGTAGGTAGGTATGGTGGACAGAATGGAAAAACTTTGGTTTAAGGGAGTTTGGATGCATGATTAGAACTCATACTCAGTACAGGTGGAGGCTAGCAAAAGACTGGGAGCGACAAATCAAGAGAGCATAAGATCCATAATCATGCATAGTGACATAAGAATCATTAATTAAAACATAAGTAGTATCAAAAGTTCAAAAACTAAGTGGTCATGGAGGCTATTCGTGACTCGTTTGTAGTCATAAACATGGTGTGAGCATGCGCCAAGTCAACCAAATAAAACATTCGAAAGAGAATACCATATATTGATGCTTTACTATGACAAGAACAACTCAAGAATCTTTCAATACATATTAAACACTCTCATCTATTTGAGGCTAATCATGCTACTCAATAACGACAAGGCTTTAAAACTAAAATAACATTTATCATGGCATGAAAAAGTCCTAGCCACAGTCTATACAAGCTTCTACTAGTACTATTATAAATTCCACTTCAAGCAGCAGTTTTCTTTCTCCCAACAAGCTCCATACAAAACATGCTTTAACAAAAATAATCTTTATGATAACTCAAGCAAACATTAGAGTACTCACATAATACTACTAAAACTGACAGCTCTAATTAGAGATGCATGCAAAACAGGAGCTGAATAAATGCAGCAGCTAGACATAGATTACGAATACAACGTATTCTCAAGAAAAAGCGGAGCGTGTCACTCTACAATAAAAGAATGCTGGGGTCCAACCAAGCTTATTATGAAAGTAAAAACAAACTGAAAGCAAAATAAAAAGCAAACTGAAAACAAAAATAAAAATACGCTCTAAGTAAAACACATAAGATGCGACCGAATAAAAATATAGTTTCACTAGAAGTCACCTGATAATTTGTTGATGAAGAAGGGGATGCCATGGGCATCCCCAAGATTAGACGCTTGAGTCTTCTTGAAATTTTCTTGGATGTACCACCGGGGCATCCCCAATCTTAGGCTTTTCACTCTTCTTGATCACTTCATATCATCCTCTTCTCTTGACCCTTGAAAACTTCCTTCACATCAAAATTCTCACAATCTTCATTGGCAACGTTAGTGCAATCGAAACAATAAATCCACATGGTTCAGTTTAAACAAAATTATAACACTTAAAAACACATTAGCTACTGTCACAACTTATTTCAAAACTATTTTTCTCAAAAGAACACCAAAAGAAAGAGATTAAGATGCAAATGCGATAAATGGCAGAAATCTGTCAAAAACAGGACATCAGGTAAAGATCGATTTTTAAAAAATATTATGTTGCTCAAATCAAAAAGTGGTATTCTATAAAAAGTTGAGTATATAACTCAGGATTAAGCAAAAATAATCTCAGGTCAATTTGATTTTTTTGTGATTTTTAATGGAATTTACAATGGACAGCAGAAATCTGTTTCCTGCGCAGAAATCCAAAATATAGGCTCAACTTTCCACTAGTGGCTTTACTTGGCTCAACAGAAACTCAAAAGAAAAGATACAGAGGTGTTGGTAAGGAAATAGACAACACCCAGGTGCAAGCACACCAAAGAAAACAAAGGAAAACTGAAAGAAAACAGAGAAATAAAACGGCTTGTCTCCGGGTAGCGCTTTTCTTTAAAGCCTTTCAGCTAGGCATAGAAAAATCAACTCAAGTATTTTCAAGTGAAGAAGTACCAACATCAATACCAATAACTATCTTTTTTATCCTCTTTCCCTTCTTCTTAACCTTCTTCTTGGGTTGGGGGAACGTGTGTTCACATGGTGTGAAGGTAAATTTTAATGTACCATTCCCCACATCTATTACTGCCCCCAGGAGTTTTAGCAGGGATCTTCCAAGCGTAATTATTCCTTCTCCTACACATTCAATAACAAGATAATCAGTGGATATGGTACTTCCCATGATTTTTGTAAACTCTCCTTCAGCTATCCCAATGGGAAATATAGTGGTGTTATTAATGAGAGGAATTTCTTCTCCTCCATGAGCTAACCCCCAAAGGTTCAAAGATTCATAAATTTCCTTAGGCATAAGAAAAAATTCAGACATGATATCACAACGAGCATGAAAAGTTTCTCAATTTATAACAACTTTAACCAAAGGGATCATATTTGTTGACTCAAAATTTATTGAGACATGATCAAGATGTTCACGAATTTGGCTATATACCTCTTTTAAGATAGAAATATGTGATTCAAGAGTATTTAATCTAGCATAAATATCTGCAAAGGCTTTATCAGAACTACTGGGTAAGCTGTAGGTTGCAATTAATTTTCTTATAGAACTGAAAGCTTGATATCTATCACAATTAAGGAAATCACCTCCTACCACAGTATCCAAACCATATCTATAATAAAGAACAAGACCAAAGTAAAAACTACGAAGAAACAGATTTAAAGCCATTTTAGGTTCAACTTTGCAATAGGAATCAAAGGCTCGAGACCAAGCTTCTTTGAAGTTCTCATCATTCCCTTGTTTGAAAGTAAAGATACTTTCCTCTGTGACATAATGACAGAAACAAAACTAGACATAAAAGCAAGCAAATGAATAACAGCTACGAAGTAAACTAATTTGTTTTTGCGTTTTTGATATAGAGAAATAAACTAATTTTTTCCTGTTTTTTATATAGAGAAATAAAAACAAGACAAAAATAAAAACAAGACAATAAAAACAAAATAAAGAGATTGAGAGTGAGAGACTCCCCTTGCCAGAAGACTTCTTTTCCCCGGCAACGGCGCCAGAAAAAATCCTTGTTGCTGGCAGAGTTAAGTCCTTTCTCTGCGTTGTTGGGAACCCCAAGAGGAAGGTGTGATGAGCACAGCGGTAGGAGTTTTCCCCTTAGTTAAGAACCTGGGTTATCAATCCAGTAGGAGAAAGAGAATCTTCTGAAAGTTGATGCCACTGACGATGGTGCTGGCGCTTCACCGGTGTCATCAACAACGTGGAACCTGCACACAGCACAATCAAAATACTTTGACCCAACGGTACAGTGAGGTTGTCAATCTCACCGGTCTTGCTGAAAACAAAGATTAGACGTATAGTGTGGAAAAAAGTGTATGCTTGAAGAAAGTAAATAATGCAGGAAATTGTTGTGGGTTGTTTAACAGTGTGGAAAAATGGACTGGGGTTCGTAGTTTCACTAGTGGTGTCTCTCCATAAAAGATAGCATGCTGGGTGAATAAATTACAGCTGGGCAATTGACAAATAAAGGTTGCACCGTAGTGCACAATATGACATGAAGATTACTATCCTATTTAGTGCGGGCATTACAACAAGATACATAGACCGACATCCATCTGCATATATGACTAATAATCGACCCTCAGGTTATCATCCGACCCCCCTCAGGTATTAAGTTGCAAGAAACGGATAATTTCATTAAACAAAGTGTGTAATGTAAGCAATGATTATGCATGAGGGCACTCTCACCGTTGTTTTCTCCCTAATGGCAACAACACATCCTCCCCCTTGACGTTTCAGTCACTCGAGCAAGGCAACAAGGAGGCATGAACCCACTATCGAGCATAAATGCTCCCTCTTAGAGTCACTAATAATTACTTGGCCAGAATAACCACTAGCAACGGAGAGCATGCAAGATCACAAATAACACATGCAAAGAAAGACTATAATCAACTTGGCATAAGGTCAATATTCATCGGATCCCAGCAAACACAGCACAGAGAATTACATAAGATCAATCTCGATCATGATAGGCAGCTCACGATATCTAAACATGGAGGCATATGAGGAGAAGATAACTATCTAGATACAACTACGAACCCGTAGTCCAAGGATGAACTACTCACGCATCACTTCGGAGGCAGGCATGGTGATGAAGAGGCCTCCGGTGATGATCTCCTCTCCGGTAGGGTGACGAAAACTGCTTCAGAACCCCCTGATCTGGGGTTGACGGTGATGGCGGCTGCGGAACTTTTTTGGGGATTTTGATCAGGTGTTTAGGGTTTTCCATCCAGGGATCTTAAATAGGCGAAAGGGCAAAGGCGGTGGCGCTCCAGGGGGGCCACACTCCTAGCTGGCGCGGCCAGGGGGCACCCTATGGTGTGCCCCCCTGCTGCCCCTCTTCGGTCTTCTGGATGCTTCCGGGGAAAATAGGACTTCCGGGCTTCGAATTTTCCAATTGCGAGAATATTTCCAGAACAACTTTACTGAAACTAAAAAAACAGCAGAAAACAGGGAACTGGCTCTGTGGCATCTTGTTAATAGGTTAGTCCGGAAAACGTACAAAAATTCTATAAATAAGGGAGAAAACATGTAGAAATTGGCAAAATGTGATCATGGAGCATCAGAAATTAGGGACACGTTTATGACGTATCAGTCCTCCATAAGCACTACTATGCCATTTTCTCAATATATCTTGTTGTTCATTTTCAGGAACACATTTTCGCATAATACCATCAATACCTTCTTTATATATGTGTGGTTCATCCCAAAAATAATGCCTCAAATCATAGAAGACTTTTCTTCTTTCCTGAGCTGTAAAGGTAGGAGGCAAATACTTGGAAACAATAAAGTTAGCATAATCAGCATACCATGGACTCTCTTGAGAGCTCACTTTTATTGCAGCCAATAGTTCATTAGAAAACTATCATTAACAGGAATAGGATCATCAGAGATATTTTCTAATCTAGACAAATTATCAGCAATAGGATTTTCAACACCCTTCCTATCCACAATATGTAAATCAAACTCTTGTAAGAGAAGCTCTGATCTAATAAGCCTAGGCTTAGCATCTTTCTTTTCCATAAGGTACTTAATAGCAACATGATCAGTATGAATAGTAACTTTAGAATCAACAATATACTGCCTAAATTTATCACAAGCAAAAACTACAGCTAGGAACTCTTTCTAAGTGGTAGCATAATTATTTTGAGCAGCATCAAGAGTTTTACTAGCATAATGAATAACATTCAGCTTCTTGTCTACCCGTTGTCCAAGAACAACACCTATAGCATAATCACTAGCATCACATATAATTTCAAATGGTAAATTCCAATCAGGGGGTTGAACAATAGGGGGAGATATTAAAGCCTTCTTTAAAATTTCAAAAGAGTTGTTACAATCTTCATAAAAAACAAAAGGTACATCCTTTTGAAGAAGATTAGTAAGAGGTTTTGATATTTTAGATAAATCTTTAATAAACCTTCTATAGGAACCAGCATGACCAAGAATACTACGAATACCTTTGACATCCCGGGGACAAGGCATTTTCTCAATAGCTTCAACTTAGCTCTATCAACTTCAATACCTCTTTCAGAAATTTTATGTCCAAGAACAATTCCTTCATTAACCGTAAAATGACATTTCTCCCAATTAAGAACAAGATTAGTCTCCTCACATCTCTGCAAAACTTTATCAAGATTCTGCAAACAATTATCAAAAGAAGTTCCATAGATGGAGAAATCTTTCATGAAGACTTCCACAATTTCTTCACAAAAACCATGAAAGGTAGTAGACATGCATCTTTGAAAAGTAGCAGGAGCATTAAATAAACCAAAAGGCATACGTCTATAAGCATAGGTTCCAAAAGTACAAGTGAAAGTTGTTTTCTCTTGATCAGGCTTCCTAACAACAATTTGAGAGAACCCGGAATAACCATCAAGAAAGCAAAAGTGAGTTTTCTTAGACAACATCTCTAACATTTGATCAATAAAAGGCAAAGGATAATGATCTTTCTTAGTAACCTTATTAACTTTCCTAAAATCAACACACATCTTATACCCAACCACTACTCTTTGACGAATAAGTTCATTATTTTCATTTGGCACAACAGTCATCCCTCCTTTCTTAGGGACACAATGCACATGACTAACCCATCTACTATTCGCAATAGGATAAATAATACCAGCATCTAAGAGTTTTAATACCTCATTTCTTACCACATCCTTCATCTTAGTATTTAAACGACGTTGATGTTCAACAACTAGCTTTGCATCAGGTTCAATATTAATAGCATGCTGACATATAGCAGGAGAAATCCCCTTCAAATCTTCAAGAGTATAACCAATAGCACCTCCGTGTTTCCTCAGTATTCCCAATAATCTCTCCTCTTCTTTACCAGAAAGTTTAGAACTAATAATAACAAGATATAATTTCTTATCATCAATATGAGCATATTTAAGATTGTCAGGCAAAAGCTTTAAATCAAAAACAGGATCCTCCTTGGGTGGTAATGTGGTACCCAAGTCTTCCACCGGCAAATAATGTTTCAGCATCGCTGGCTGATGTAGGAAAATCTCGTCAATTTCATTTCTTTCTTCCATAAAGACATCACTTTCGTGGTCTTCCATGAATTGCTGTAGAGGATTGTTAGGAGCAAGAGCAATAGCAGCCAATTGTTCAACTCTATAATTCTCATTAGGTAATTCAGCTTCATATGGTGCTTTAGCAAATTTGGAGAAATTAAATTCATAAGACTCTCCATCAAACTTTGTAAGGATTTTCTCCTCTTTACAATCTATAACAGCACCACAAGTGTTTAAGAAAGGTCTACCAAATATAATAGGACAAGTATCACTAGCAGAAGTGCCTAGTACTAGAAAATCAACAGGATATTTAGTTTTACCACATAAGACCTCCACATCTCTGACAATACCAATCAGAGAAATAGTTTCTCTATTAGCAAGTTGAATAATCATATCAATGTCTTCAAGTTCACAAGAACCAATTTCATGCATGATTTCTCTATAAAGTTCATAAGGAATAGCACTAGAACTAGCACCAATATCACACAAACCATAATAACAATAATCACCTATCCTAACAGATAGCACAGGAACACTAGGTTTCCTAGATTTACCAGGATGAGAGACGATATTAGAAGCATCTTCACAAAATATTACGTGTCCTTCTTCTATATTTTTAAAAACAAGGTCCTTTACTATTGCTACTATGGGTTCTACAATTATTTGTTCCTCAGGTTCAACAGGTTTCCTTGCACTTTTATTAACCACACTAGCTAACATAGAATGTTCTTTTACCTTAGCAGGGAAAGGCATTTTCTCAATATAAGGTTCTGGCACAATAGAATCAATGATATGAACTTCTATATCTCTAGCAGGAACACAATTAACAGTATCTTTATAAGGTGCATGGTACTTATCCCATTCGTTTTTTGGGAATATCAATATAAGAAGCAAAATCCTTATATAAGTTTGCAGCAACTTGAGAATCAAGACCATAAACAATACTAACATTATGAAAATCATCGGATGACATAAAAGTTTTAATGCATTCATAGTCATAGTTTATACCTGACTTTCTACCTTTGTCATTCTCCCATCCTTTAGTGTTTTCTTGAATACGGTCAAGAAGATCCCATTTAGCTTCATCCTTCATACGTGTAAATGATCCAGAACAAGAAGCATCCAATAAATCATTATCATGAAGAGAAAGCCTTGCATAGAAATTGTTAATAACAATATTACTGGGGAGCTCATGAATGTGGCATTTGAGCAATAGTAACTTCAATCTCCCCCATGTTTGCGCAATACTCCCTCTGTCATGAGGCAAAAAATTATATATATAATTACGATCTCTTTGAATTTCACTGGGAGGATAGAATTTAGAATAAAAGAGAGGCACAATTTCCTCCCATCCAATGGTCTGGCTATTTTTCAGCAGTTTGAACCATTCAGCGGCTCAACCTGTCAATGATATAGAGAATAATTTCCTCTTCGCTCGGCTCATTGTAATACCTGCACACTTGAACAACTCGCATAATTCATGTAAAAAGAGCAAATGATCACCAGGATGGACAGTTCCATCACCTGAATAGCAGTTATTCATAACATGTTTAACAATCTTTATAGGTATTTTATAAGGATCCAAATCACCAGGCGGTGGGTCACTTACTACCCTAGGAGTGGCAGCAGTAGTCGCAAATAAGGACTCAAAAGGAGATCCAAACATAGTGTAATAAAGCAATAGATAGTAATAAAAACAACACTTACAGAGGAAGCTTCCTTTATCAATTCCACTTCCCAATAGCCCTTCACTCCCCGGCAACGACGTCAGAAAATAGTCTTGATGACCCACAAGTATAGGGGGTGTATCGTAGTACTTTTGATAAATAAGAGTGTCGAACCCAATGAGGAATAGAAGGTGTTGACAAGCAGTTTCGATAAAGGAATAACTGTAAATATTGAAAGATAAATTTTAGGGGTTTTTGATATTGCAGATAAGTAAAGTGCGAGTAAATAAAATGCAGTAATAATAATTGCAGCAAGTGGCCCAATCCTTTCTTCAGCAAAGGACAAGCCGGTGGGTTTACTTATGATTAACAAACGTTCTCGAGGACACACGGGAGGTTTCTGTCAAGTGCTTTTGTTCCATGCCGCTGAATAATCTATATGTTTTGATAAGTGTTGTGTGGGTGAACCTATGCTAATGTACCGTCCCATCCAAGACTAATACATACTTGTGATTATACCCCTTGAAAGTATCCGCAACTACAAGAAAGTAATTAAGAAATAAATCTAACTACATGTTTAAATTCCGGGATCCTACGCTCCCTCGTGTAATGGTTTCCTAACAGGGGTTTAGGTTTCTGTCACTCCGGCAACCCCACAATTAGTAGCCAAATACACGATGCATTCCCCTAGGCCCATAAATGGTGAAGTATCATGTAGTCGACGTTCACATGACACCACTAGAAGAATAACACCACAATTTAAATATCAAACCATTAAATATTACTCAACATTACTTCACTACTAACAACTTGATTTCTCCCATGTCCTCAAGAACAACACAAACTACTCACAAGACATCATATGGATCATAATCAGAGGTGATATAATGGATGATAACAATCTGGTCATAAAGTGCAAACGCCGATAAATCTCACAAGCATCAACTACTAACAAGTAATCCACACCGGGAGAGAGATCTAATGTAAAACAATGATAGAGGCCCCTAATTGTTACAACGGGATGACGATGGATGATGAGGGTGATGGTGCTGATGATGATGGTGATGATGATGATGCCCGGAGTGATGACGGTGACGATGGCGGTGATTTCCCCTCTCCGGGGAGGAATTTCTCCGGCAGATTTCTCCATGCCAGAGAGCTTTTCTCTCTCAGATGTTTTCCGCCCCGAGGCGGCGGCGGAATAATTCTTCGATGATTCTATGGAGCTTAGGGTTCCCTGGGGGTCAAGTACGCGAAAGACCTCGACCAGAGGTGGGCCAGGCTGGCCACACCACCTGGTGGCGCGGCCAGGGCGCGCCACCTCATGGTGTGGGCCCCTGGTGGCCCCCTTTGGCTCCCCTTCTGGCTGGACTCCTCCTCTGAGCTTCTAAGACACCCCCGGTGTCCCCCTTCTTCTTCTGATCTTCTGGAATATGGTATCTCGACGATACTTTTTCCATCAGATTTCTGGTTCGGGTGTTTATTCTCCAAAAATTATGAAACATGCAAAATAAGATAAAATAACATAAAGGATGCATCACAACATAAAATATATCGATGAATAACAGAAAATTATGATATAAAATAGTGATGCAAAATGGACGTATCACCGGGTCTATCACCACAGCCGGATAGACACAACTCAATGAATAACACCTGTCCACCATATTATCAGAGCTAGCACCCAAGTCCCACTTACCCCTTTGTTTCAATTCCAACTTTATCTGTATTTCCGAATCCCCACGTTGTCGCACTCCTCCATTCCCTTGCCGATCCTAGTGCTCTGACCATGTCGATCAGGTAGCTTAGTGCTTTGTTAAGCTTTGCCCGCGTCCATGCGACTGCAAGAGCATACTTTCCTCGTGACAAGGGGGCAACGGCGTGGTTACTCAGCAAATCGTCGAAGTAATTTTGTTGATTTCGCCGATGGCGGCGCCGGCCACGATATCACACACCACAAATGTCGACGAACGAGGGATTGGAAATAAATGACGTAGATGGTGCATGATAGAATTGATATATTTACTTGTTCATGAATTAGAGACTCGTGTGTCGCAGACCCGTGTAGAGGACACGACCCTGAGATCGGCATTGCACGTCGAGCGTTTGCCTCCATGACTGGCAGCGTGAAGGAGAAGCCGCAGGCAGTCTTGCCGCATTGCCGCCGTCGATCGTGCCTTGTATTGTCTTGTCGCGTCGCGGCTGGCGAGGTCCTGCCGTGCGGTCACCATGGACGAGCAGCGAGAGAAGCCCTAATCTTTAACTAATTAATAATAAAGGAAGGAAGGTTTCTTCCTCCCATATTTTTGTCCGTCACATGGTGCGTTTTCGTTCGTCAGCGTCCGTTGTGATCGCGTTAGAATCTGTTGAAGGTACGAGCGATCGAGTGTGTTTTGGATCCGTATACAAATTGTTGTCCTATCCTAGACGGGCACTCCTAGCAAAACAAGTCATGTGCAAATCTGCAAAGTGTAATCTTCATTTTCCCTAGAGCTTTGTTCGCCCAAAGTTTCTTCCACAACTTGGAGTTATCCATGACCATCGAGGAAGAACCCATCCCTGTCTTACTACTATCAGCAGCAGTGCGATCAGAGCGAGCTAAACTGTATGCAGTCCGGACAGTATACTGGCCGAAACGGGCAAGAGGCCAGGAGGCAAAATCAGACCCCCCCCATGACGGCTGATTGGCACTTGAAGGATTTTGTCAGCCACAGCCTCACAGAAAATGGACCGAACAAGATCAGTATCCCAAGCTTTCTGATCCGGCATCATCAGAGTATTCACTTTTTGGTTTGGCAGAAGAGGAACCAAAGTGCGCAGAGTGCAAGGAGGAACCTCCGGAATCCAGTTATCTGACATAATCTTGGTAGCTTCGCCATTACCAATACCCCATCGGATTCCTTTCTTCACAATAGCCATGCCAAACTGGAGTACCTTGGTTGAGGAGCATTCCATAACTCGCACTCAGGGTAGTACCTACCTTTGAGAACTCCGCTGCCGACGTGTCCGGCTTCCTGCCCAGCGCCTAAAGAAAAGCAAACCAATCAGTCGATACATGCTGCTAGGATTGATAGGTAAAAAAACTCAAATAATCTTGGTGCTAACTAGCGTGAGTCGCATAGGACTCACAAGATCAATACATGCACGGTGGAACTTCTTTGAAGATCATGTCCATCACAACTCACAAGGGTCAGAGCGGGGAACAGATGACGTCAACAACGCCATAAGAGCTTCGGGCGTACACACAGGTTAATGTCATCGGCGCCTCATGGGTGACACACATGTCAGATCAGTAGAACCATATATTAATTTTGCTAATTAAAGATAAGAATAGCCCGTGCCAACTTATTCATCCTGACATCATGCCTGTCATGGTTGTTAGAGTGAGAAAAAAACATAGGAGAAGCACATTGTCCATCATCTTCAAGGAGGGGCTTTGGACACATGGAGGTCAATATCATCGGCGCCGCAAACCGCAGCGACAACCTATAACGTGACACTCCGACGTTTCAGCCACTTCATCAAGAAGAGTGGTATCCACGTGCCCAACGAGGCTGGCCACCAAGTGCCCCAACCTCAGCCTACCCAACAAGAACATGCAACATACTTCAAGTATGAGTTGCGGTCTGTCGAATAGCGACCACGTGGCTGATGTTTTGAGTAATGTCTCCACAAGTGAGAAAGAATATGTCACTGTGTAGCCATCAAGTTAGAAAAGAGTATTTTTTTTTACCCTCGGAGCAACGCACGGGCATATTTTGCTAGTGGCTAGTTAAGTTAACAACCTAGCGCCGCCAGAACCAGGCGACCAGGGAGGCAATCGTCTTCCTTCTATCTTCACCGGCCAGCGCGCTGGTCCCCTCTCCCTCCGATGGCTGCTTCGGCGGCAGGAGGGAGGGCGGGAGGGAGGGGGAGGGCGTTCCTCCACTCTGTAGTTAGGTTTGGATTTGTGTGTCGTGGTGCGCCGTTGGGATGGTGGGAGCGGTGCCCGGACGAATAAATCTGCCTCAGCTCCACTCCCACATCGGCGGTGTCCTTCATGGCGGCATCTCGGAGTTGATGGCACAGTGTGTTTGCCGATATGCGTTAGTTTCCATGGATGGTGTCGGCGAGGCGGCAGCGGCGACTCCATCACGTGTGTCTCTCGTTCTGCTCTGTCCCCGTTGCCGCGGCGTTGTCTCCGACGTCTTGGTGGAGCAGGGAAGATGTGTTGTCCAGGAGTACGCGCACACTGTTGTCTGCGCAGGTGACAGCTGGAAGATGATGCATCTTGTGTTGGCTGTGTGGCTGGAATCTGGCAGTTCTGGTTTCCTCCTCCGACGTTGTCGTCATGCGGGGGTGTCAATTCTGAAGTTCGATGACATGTCCGGGGACGTGTTGCCCCGGTCTGATTTGTTCAACGACAATAGTCTTGCTTATGGCAAACTACTTTGAAGGTCCGTAAAGCTGCAAATCAGCGATGGAGCCGCGTCGAGCTCGGGTGAAGAGGTGATCTGTCTTTTTTTTTCCTTTGGTGGCCGCTTCGGTGGTGTCAGAGGAAAGGGATAGACGCTGGTTTTTGCACAAGATTATTCTATCTTTTCAGTTCTGTAAGACCGGTGTTTACGTGCTTTGTAACTGGATATTTATTTTATAATTGAAAAAATATTACCATGAAAAAAAAAGTTAAGTTAACAACCTCTCCGTCAAATCTTCGGTGCTTTGAGATTGCGGCGGAAATATAGCAGACTTCGGTGCTTTGAGATTGCGGTGGACATGTGTTATGCATCGAGCTTTTTTTTTTGAGAACTTACACCTACTTTATTCATGAATCATAACCGGAATGTTTACAAAATTTGGTGGTTGTGCTAGCCAAATGTGGCGACCCTGGCCTAGTCCGAGAGCTTCTCTAGCTATATCATGCGCCTCCCAATTTGCTTCTCTCGGCTCATGCCTAAAAACAACTTGATCAAAATCTTTCCTCCTCTCAATAATTTCAGACACCACAGTCCCAAAGCTGCCTCGAGAACCTTCATCGAGTGCTGTAATAACCTCCAGACAATCAGAGGCGATACAAACACCCGTAGCATTTATATCTAGTGCGAGGGCAAGAGCTTCACGGCAGGCAATTGCTTCAAGGACAGTTGGATCCGACAGTCCTAACAAGACAATCGCGGATGCTCCCAGGAACCTTCCTTCCTCATCTCGAAAGATCGTTGCAGCTGCTCCCTTAGCACCATCTCTACCTACAGCCCCATCACAATTAGCCTTAGCCATGGTAGATGGTGGCCGAATCCAGTTCTTCGTCCGTTGCGTTCTCCTCTCCCCCGCAATCTGCCTTCTCTCCTTTAGCAATCCCAGGTCTCTGAGATAAGATGTAATGAAACCATGGGTCGTTAGAGGGCTTTGAAACACTTCCTCGTGAATTGCCTTTCGCCGTGCCGTCCATATAGCCCAAAGGGTTACCAGCAAAACAACAAACTCCTCATGATTTAGCGTTTCCAACATAGAGAATAACCAGCCACGAGCATCATTTATTGGGAAATTTGTCGCGTGCTCCGCAACACTCTCATCTGATAACGCCCAGACGCATCGAGCCATATTGCATTCGAGCAAACTATGTCTCCAGTCATCCACCTGAGCGCCACAAATTTTGCATGCACTATCTGTAGCCATATGCCGATGGTTAAGAAGTTCCCCAGTCGGCAGTGTCACTCGAGCTAAGCGCCAGGCAAAATTTCGTACCTTAGAGGGTACCTTTGTTTTCCATATTCCCTTCCACATACTAGCCTCCCTTTCCTGATTTGAGGATGCCGCAATATGATCAACCCAAGCTCCTCTCCTCCGTCTTGTGTCAGCAAGCATTCTGTATGCTGATCGAACCGAAAACATGCCCCGTTTTTCAAAGAACCAGGCCCAATGATCTTCTATGTGCATCGTTGGAATAGGAATTTGCTTTATAAGATCCGAATCAATAGGCAAAAACACTTCATCCACCTTTGCTAAATTCCAGCACGCCTCTTCCCCATTAATAAGTTCGGAAACAAGAACTGGGCTATCATCCGATAATGGTGTGACAGGCTTCATCTGTACACCCCTCGGAATCCAATTATGTGTCCAAATATTAGTAGAGCACCCATCACCAATCCTTCTGATCAATCCCTGGATAAGAACTCCTCTTCCTTCCAATATTGACCTCCATATCTGTGAAGGCATAGTGCCCAACCTAGCATCCAGGAAGTCATTATTAGGAAAATACCTTGCCTTTAAAATACGTGCACTAAGCGAATTTGGGTTCTCCAAAATTCTCCATCCTTGCTTTGCTAGGAGGGCCAGATTAAATAGTTCCATATCACGGAATCCCAGCCCCCCCACATTCCTTGGAAGACACATCTCCTCCCACGACACCCATGCCACTTTCCTTCTTCCGTTTTTGCTTCCCCACCAAAATTTGCGAATCAAGCTATTTAGGTGAGAGCATAAACCCGCAGGAAATTTAAAGCACGACATGGAGTATGTAGGCAATGCCTGCGCCACCGATTTTATCAAAACTTCCTTGCCACCAAAGGATAAACATTGTTCAAGCCACCCTTGAACTCTCTTCCAAACTCTATCTTTCAAATATTTAAATGCTCCCTCTTTGGATCTTCCAACATCCGAAGGCAAACCAAGATATTTCTCATTAAGAGACTCATTTGGAACATTCAAAATTCCCTTCAATACTTCTCTTATACCATTAGGACAACCTTTACTGAAAAATATAGATGATTTATCAAAATTCACCTTTTGGCCCGATGCATTGGAGTATAGTTCCAATAACTGAATAATCTCCTCCGCTGCCTCAACATTAGCCTTCAAGAAAAGAAAGCTATCATCGGCAAATAGTAGATGACTCACACTCGGGGCTGTAGGAGCAACTTTAAGCCCAAGATTTCTAGTCTCCAAGCTTCTAGCCTTCAATAGACAGGACAATCCTTCCGCAACAAGAAGAAAAAGATATGGCGAGATTGGGTCGCCCTGCCGGAGTCCACGAGTCGGTCTAAATTCATCAAGTTTTTCACCATTGAACAGAACTGAAAACGAAACAGTTCGGACACACTTCATGACCGAGGAAACCCAGCAAGCAGAAAACCCAAGCTTCAACATAATTTTCTCCAAAAACTCCCACTCCACCCTATCATATGCCTTCATCATATCCAATTTCAGTGCACACGCCCTATTCCTCTTCGCCTTATTAGTCTTCATAAAATTCAGACTCTCATACGAGGATATAATATTGTCAGTGATTAATCTACCTGGGACAAAGGCAGGTTGCTCCTCCGAGATGATGTCCGGAAGAATCACCTTCAATCTGTTAGCGAGCACCTTTGACGCAATTTTATATATCACATTGCATAAACTGATAGGCCTGAACTGACTCAGCAAACAGGGGTTAGAGATCTTAGGAATTAAAACCATAAAAGTTTTGTTTATCTCCTCTGCACTATCATCTCCCCTTAAAATTCTCAGAACAATAGTAGTGACTTCCTTACCCACTATACTCCAAAATTTCTGGAAAAAATGGGCCGGAAAACCATCCGGACCCGGAGCTTTCGTGGGAAACATTTGAAACAAGGCCCTCTTGACTTCTTCTTCAGAATACTGTTTGGAGAGACCCATATTCATCTCAGTAGTGACTTTACACGGTACAGACTCCAGGACAACACCAATACCTGTACTCCCCTCCGAAGTATACAAGAGATCATAGAAATTGTTTGTCATCTCCTTCATTTCATTCTTATCCTCCGTCACTGTATTATCATGGCGAGTAAGCCTAGTAATTTTATTTTTTGCTTCCGTTGGGAGGCCTTCCTGTGAAAGAAACGAGTGTTGCTATCACCCTCTCGAAGCCACTGAATTCTTGATCTCTGTCTCCACATAGTCTCCTCTCTATGGTATAATTCCGTCAGCCGATCCTGCGTTTTAATTTCTGCATAAGAAGGACCCACCCGCATTGGATTTGATCTCAGCTCCTGGAGCTGTGTTTTTAACCCCTTGATTTCCTTGGCCACATTACCGAACACCGTTCCACCCCACTCTCCCATATCCTTGCTCATGCTTGCAATTTTAGAATGTAACTCTGCTACATTAGTCGCCCTTGAAGATGCCCATGCTTCCTTCACAAAATCTGAGAACTCGTCGTGGTCCTCCCACATTTTTTCATACCTAAACAATTTAGGTAGCCAGTCTCTTCTCTGTATATGATCCGAGTCCTCTAAAGCCAAGAGCAGCGGTGCATGATCCGATTTTACCGCAGTCATATGTCTGATCATCGCCGTCGGAAACCGCGCCGACCATTCCGGCGTTGCCAATGCCCTGTCCAGCCGTGCTCTCGTAAAGCTCCCACCTGCCACGCGCCTCTCAAAAGTCCAATCTGGACCAGTGAAGCCCAAATCAATAAAGCCACAGACATCTACTGCTTCCCGGCACCCTTGCATGGACCTCTCATCTCTTTTACCAATCCCCTTGTGTTCTTCTCTATGCAGAACCTCGTTGAAGTCTCCCGCACACAGCCATGGGAGTGATGATTCACTTTTTATACGTGTCAATAGGTTCCAGGTGTTTTGTCTCTCCCTTCTCTGTGCTTCTCCATAAATTAATGTAAACCTCCACGGTGCTTGGCCACTCTGACTTATTACTCCGTCTATATGATAACGAGAGTATCGGGTGAGTGTAAACACATCCCCCTTCCAGAAAATTGCTAGTCCCCCACTTCTCCTTCACTACTAACCGCAAAACAAGAATCATAACCCAATGATCTAGTCAAAACCTCCACCTGTGACTTGTGTATTTGGGTTTCCACAATGCACATGATAGAGGGGGCAAATTCCCGCGCAAAACCGCGGAGCTCGTGAACTGTCGCGTCATTGCCCACCCCGCGACAGTTCCAAATCCAGAGACTCATTGGTCCCGGCGGTCACCCTCGAGGGGAGCCGCCGATGTGCTATTTTCTGAGTTTGTTTGACTGTCACCATCTAAAATCTTACTCTTCTTCTTACTTCTGCCCGAAACATAGCTAGGGGGAGGGGGGAGGCACCAAAGTACCGCAATCCTTCATAGGCACATCTGTCCCGTTTTTCAGCACTATCGCTCCTTCCTCCTCATAATTAAGTTTGTTGCTAACTGTTGTTCCCTTAAGAGCACCTCTACTGTCGCTATCCATGGGCTCATCTAGCTTTTTTAGAGGACTTGATGCCGTGTCATCGAGGTCCTCGTCCTCTTCTAAGCCTTCAGATGGTCGTTTCCGAGCAAACTGTGCACCATCATCTCTGTCCCGACCTCTCCCCCATCCTCTTCCTCCTCCACGCCCCCCCAAAGGAGCGCGATAAGAGAACTGTCCCGACTGGATCCTTCTCTTTGCAAGCATCCATTTTCCATACTGGATTGCTTTCTCATCATATACCCCATCACCACACTCTTCCATGTCATGCCCCATGATGCCACATACGTCGCAGAAGTAACCAATCTTCTCATACTTAACACTTAGCAACTTTCGCTCCGCTCCCCCAATATTCAACGGAACGAATCTGATCAGCGGTGCATTCACCTCAATACTTGCCCTAACCCGTACATAATCTCCTTCAAACCACCTCTGATGTTGCAACTCCACACTAAGAACTCGCCCAATCCTCCGAGCCAACTGATCCACTACCCCCTGTACCCGATATAGCTCAGGAATAGAGTGAATTTGCGCCCATACCAAGGTACGATCCAACTTGATCTCATACGGGATACTGATCCCATCGTACTCAGAGATAACCACCACGAGTTTTTTGAAGAGCCACGGACCTTGTTGCATGACCTTATTCCAATCGCCAAGACAGAAGAATTTAAACGTGAATAGATTATCATCCACCTCACGCATCTCTGGTTCATGTGCCAAACCCCATATGCCACGCAAGGTTTCAAATAGCGCCGATGAACTCACTGCCTTCTTCGTGTGAACTCTGGCCAAAGCCAGCCATCTGGACTGCTTTTTGAGGTTTAGCAAGTCTGCTTCTCCGATGATCACGTCATCGAGTTCGCCTTCCTGTAACTCCATGTTCTCCATAGCTCGCGCAAGCGCTTCCTCTTCCGCTGATCGGTTGCCTCCGCCTGCCCCTTCTCTCGAACCTGAGCGGGTCGCCATCGAGTTGGGGAAAACTGCTACCGAAGCAAAAGACGAAACAGAGATCCGCCCCGAACCAATCCCTTGCCAAATCTCCAGAACCTCCGGTACTTGAAGGTTGTCTCCGGTGCCCCTGCCAGACTCGGACTCGAATTCCCCTCCGATACTGGTACCAATCCCAATCTCACACCGCCAATGAGAATCGCCGGTGGAGCCTCTAACCCTAGGTAACCCTAGGTCTCTCGGGTGCCTATTCCGTTGGCGTGGGACGTTATGCATCGAGCTGGGTCTACCTCCACATGTACTCGCAGAAAAAGGCCCAACAAAATTCAACCTAAATCTGAAACAGCGGGGCCTCCAACTGGGCTTCTTTCCCCAAGGCCCCAACCAAACCAAAACCCTAGCCTCCGAGGCAGGCAGCCGCCGCGTATCCCGAGTTCCCGACCGCCGTAGCAGCAGCGGCTCGACGTTTCAGCCGAAATCCCCCGTCGCAGAACACCACAACTCGAGGCGACTCGCTCGATCAAGAGGGGGAGAAGATGACGCAGAAGCAGACCATGTTCAAGGGGCAGACCAAGAAGAAGTCCATCCCTCCCAGCCGCCACGGCAAGGCGCCCCACATCCGCAAAGGTTTGTGCCACTGCCGCGCATCCTACCCTGTTTTTGGTCTCCTTCGTTGATGGTTGTATGATTGCTTTCGATTCTCTTCTTGTTGATGGCGTCGTATGATTGCTTGGTTGTTTGATCGGCTGCTTGGTTGATTCTTGCAGGGAAGAGGGCTGTGAAGCCGACCAAGTTCACCAAAGACATGGACGCCGACAAGGTATGGTGTAGCTAATGATTTTGTTGCCCTATCAATCAGGATTCAGGTCGCGCCTCTTTCTGTTGGAGAAGCAGTATTGCTTGTGTTCCCTCCCTGTTCTAAGCTTGGAGTTATTAGAAAGTGTAATTGAATGTCAGAGTCGGTATTAATCTGTTGCTGGAGGTTGACAGTAGTAATTGTATTGTGGAGAGACTGCAGCAGCTGACTATCTTGACTAACTGTCTGAATTTGTTTGCATATTTATCTTACATCTAACTAGCAGTTGTGTTTTTGTCGATGGTTCAGAATAATTGCAAACTCCTGGGTTGTCTATCTCATGTAGTGCCTAATATGGAATTTGGAACTGTGTTCCTTGTTGACATCAGTTGACATTATCCATTGTTCTACAGATGTACCTAGTTCTGGTTTAATCCTTAAATCGTACGACTTGTGGTAGCTTCATTGAGTAATGTTCATTAAAGGGGTATTTCTGTAGCTCAAATTATATGGCCATTGGTAAATCATCATGATTGGAACTTACTATAATGTTTTGCTACCTCCTATCGAAAACACATCATCATTGATGGTCTATTACTTTATTAGTTTGATATATGTTGCTATTTTCTGAATTGTGAAGAACAACAGTAAAATTCTCATTTTCCATTGATTAAGGCAAGATGGTTATCTCATTTGTCATGCACATGAGCATGCAGTCTTTGTAGCATCATACACTACTGTTTGGTATAAAATGCATAGTCTTGTTTTCACCTGCTCAGATAGTGATTTACATGTTATTGTCTTGTTTTTGCACGTTTAAATGTAAGTAACTTATGTTAACCATGAGTCCATGACCATGTCCACTCATGAAAACTAGGTGATAATTGGCCTGTGATGAAGACAATATTTTGGAACTATTCTAAGATCCAGTAGATCAATGTAGTACTAGTAACCCCTTCTATTTTAATAGATTAGATGTATAAAGTTTTCCCGTTCTACATTGCTCATCATTGTGCAATTACCGATGATACCTATATACGCACACGTGGACCTTATAGGACACAGTTCGTTATATTTATAGATTTTCCCATTGTTGCCTTTGTAGCATTTTTCATTGTAGTCATAATTCAAGGTGTAACTGTATTTACGTGTACAGTATATCTGCGTTATTTGTCACAGAGTGTCCACAATCCACACCATTGCTACACCATTTCCTTCAATCGTTGTAAGCCGTACTATGATACTTCCCATCCAATAAGATCAGTAGTGTGACCCTTTTGACATTTGAGATTAACAGTATGCTGTGAATCAACTAGTTGGTTGTCACATACTGTGAACCATCTACTTTGCAATGATGGAAAATAGTTTAAAACATTAGATTTGGCTAATAATTTCGTAATGTGGTTTGTCCCCCCCCCCCCCCCCCCTTTTTTTTTTTGCTTTTACTAACAGAATCAACACTGTTTATGTATTTCCAGGACCTCACAAAGTTCATCAACCACGCGAACGAAATAAAAGCTGCAAACATGGCTAGCAAAGAAGGTGGCGACCTCAGCATAGTGAAGGCCGATGCGGATACTTCCAATTCAAAGCAGTAGGCCGGAAGCCACCGCTACTTACTGCGATGCCAAATTACAAGATGAGTGTGTGAAATGGTACAGGATGTTTTCCTGAAGAAAAGTAACTCCAAAGTGATGGTTAGAAGAGTACTAGTCTGTAACCAGTTTTGTGAAATCCAAGTTGTGTCCCGTGATTCTCCTCTTGGGATGCTGAAGTTATCAATTACTTATGAATGATCCAGTTGTAATATATTGTTATCAGAACAAAGATTTTTTGTTTTTCTCGACCAATAAGGTTACTGCGGCAGGTATAGGTTGGCCTCTTCACATGCTCTTGCGTTTGTTGCTCCTGCATTTTCGTGCAAACCCTGCTATAAATACGTAAAGCACACCAGCACACCACCTGGCTGACCGTCCGAGTTCCGTTTTCGTGCTTTCACATTTGTACCAGGGTAGGCCGAAAACCGCGCGCCGGCGACATGGTGACCCCAACGCGTCCACGGCCACGAGGCCTCGGCAGTATAGTGTCTGTGCGACGACGTCCGTCAACGTAGCTCTTCTGACGGGAGCGTACCCCGATGGCCATTGTCGTGGCCGGCGGTGCGCCTCCCAGTCGGGTGGCCGGCGGTGCGCACGTCATATTCTAGTGCCGAAGCTATATGACATTGAGAACCAGTCCTTCGACTCCGACGACTCTGTCGGAGCGTACCCGGACGACCTCGAAGACGACGCACCGCCCGAGGCAGTTGCCGTTCCCGCTCCCGCGGTATAGGAGGTGTCAAGCAACGGGGTCCTCGACGACTTCCTCAACCTCGGCGAGGTGGCATTGCTCGTTGATGTTCCCGGGTCGGAGCAGCCGCAGGAGGCAGACGACGAGGTACTCCGCGCCGCCATCTAGGCACATGAGCTCGAGGAGCTCCAGATGTGGCCGGATCTGCCGCCGACGCTAGAGCTGTTCACCACATAGGGTGGCGCACCGCCTCCGGTCTCATGGTCGCCATGGGAGTGAAAGTGCAATATGGTCAACTAGAGGGGGGGGGTGAATAGGTGACCTACAAATTTTAATTCTTTTTCATTTTTAATGGGGCTTTTAAGAAAGTAAATGCTTGATTACCTAAATGTGCAACTAAGTGAAAACCCTAGGTGATACAAAGCAAGTAGCAGCGGAAATACGGAACGGTACAAGATGACAACAAGTGAAAGCACGGAGACAAGGATATGTTTCCCGTAGTTCCTTCTTAAAAGAAGTACGTCTACGTTGGAGAGGTGGGGAGCCACCTAGGCGCTCCTCAATAGCACGGATGTGCACACCTTGTTCTCCTTGAGCTTCTCCGGTGAGGGAGATTCTCGTTTCCACTATGAGGTCGACTTGAAGGCGTTGACCAAACCTTTACAAGGGGTTGAGGCTACTCCACAAGTGAGATGGAGGCTCTCAACAATCGAAGCTTCTTGCTACAAGGTGGAAGCTACAAGCACTAGGGTTTCCCTTGGATGACAAAGCAACCAAGAGATTACAAGATCCCAAGAGTTGTGGTGTGGGTACACACGTTTTGGCTTGGTGGAAAGGTAGATCTAGTCCTCCTCCATGAGATCCTTGAAGGGCATCGAGTTTGGTTGGAGGAGGAGGGAGATCGGGGCGATTTGAGCTCTACAACAATGGAGGAGAGAGAGGAATGGACGAGCTACCTATCTAGAGGAAGAAGACAGCTATTTATAGGCTCCTCCAAATTCTGACCGTTGCAGTCCTGTGGGACCGGAAATTTCCGGGGTAAAGGCCGGAATATTCCGGTCTGAGTTGGCCGGAAATTTGAAAACTCCGGGGGGCGGATAATTGAAATATCCGGGGGCGGAATTTTCCGCCCCAATACTCCGCCCCCATTTCTGTGCGCAGGCATCAACATCTTGAAGAAAATTGCTAAGGACCAAGGGCCGGAGATTTGCTCCGGAAATTTCCGGGGCAAATTTCCGCCCCACCTTCTGTGCGCGGGCAATGTGAAGTAGACCAATTTCTGCTAAGTCCTTGAAGGCCGGATTTTTGGCCCGGAAATTTCCGGGGCAAATTTCCGTACTGGCTTCTGTGCGCGGGCAGACAAACACTTAGTCGTTTTCGTGGAAGCCAGAAAGGAGGCCGGAAATTTCCGGTTGGATGGCCGGATAATCCGCCACATAAGTCCCGGAATTTCCGCCCTATATACTGAAAAATCCGGTGGCTGAATTTCCACAATAGAGAGCTTCTCTTTGATCTTTTGACAAGAATATACTGATGATCATCTTAGGACAATAGCTGCACAGACTGAACCACATTGTTAGATAGGAGATATCCGTGTTAGCATCATCACCAAAATCATTAGAGGGATCATGAGCTTTCAATCTCCCCCTTTTTGGTGAATGATGACAACACGGGTATTTGCAGGGAATAAAGCTAACAAAGCAGGATATGAAAAACATCACAGATAGCATATATAGGAGACATGCCTCCCAATAATAATAGTTCAACATAAAGGACGAGTACGGTAGAACGAAGTTCGAAAAAGACGCACGAAAAACGGAAATGGCAACGAAGAACAAACGAAACCCTCCCAAGCAAATCCCCACGATCATCTAATTCTTCGCCCCCTTTGGCATCAAGACACCAAAAAGAGAAAAGAGATAGCTACGTCCCATGGAGCACACTCTAGGCATGGGTGTCCTCTTCGTCCTCTTCAGCTTCACTGTCGGTGGCAGTCTCCATGTCCTCATCTTCATCAACACCGATATCCCAGTCAACGTCACGGTTGTTCCAGTTCTTGTAAGCAACCCGAGGGGGAGGAAGAGGTGGCACAGTGGGAGTCTTGAGGGCAGTCATGATGTGGTGCTGGTTCTCTAAAATAGTGCGGCGCTCCACATAGGCAGCATAGTTCTCCTTGTGGACGCAAACCATCAAGCTCAGCACCTTCTCAACGGCACGAGCAAGCCACGAGCGCTTCTTCTTCCCAGGAGGAGGAGGACGCATGCGAGCATCCCTGTGTCCCTGTCCAGTTGCACCAACATTATGAGCGGCCTGTTGAGTGTGTGCAGACTTCTTATAGAGATTAACGTCCTTGTGATCCTCACAGTCCAGCTCCAAGTCTTCTCGAAGTGCTTCAGGATAGCGTGCCTTGATGAGCTTCATGATGTAAGGGGCATATGGAGGCACCTTACGATGGAAGAGAGCATAGTGGATCTCATTGAAAATGAAATCCATCACATCAATCCGGTGAGCCTCCATATCAGTCATATCAGTCTCAGAGAAGGTCAAGAAGGCATGGTGCATAAGGTTGACCAAGCCACCGCGAATAGCATCATTATTCCCCGCGCTTGGAGCAATGGACTCCCTGAGCATGCGCAAGAGGATATCATAGACTGGAAAGAGGCCTTTAGCTGATCCAATAGTGCCTTGAGAACCATAGAGCTCAGCAAGCCTGTTCTTCTCATACTCTTCCCCATGGATATGCATACGGTGGCCCTGAGGAGTGTTGAGGCCAGCAAACGGATAGTCAAGCACAGTGGCAAAGTCATGAAAGTTTGCAGTGAGCAGGTGAGGGCCGGACATCCAAGTCATCCCAATTTCTTCAGAATCATCAATGACAAGAGTAGCAAAGAACTGCTGGATGTAGGTGGTGTTGTAAGAGCAACGAGTCTCCATAAGTGGACGCAAACCAAGAACCTCAGCAAGCTGAACAGAAGGGTTGAAGTAATCTGGGTTGGCAGCAAGATGAGCAAAATTGATTACTTTCATGGGGCACACTGGTTTGCTCATTACGGTGTACACTTGCTTGAAGAGGGTCTCCTGCTCGACATGCCAAAAGCATGAGTCAATAGTGGGGTCCTGAGTGTTCTCCGTGTACCAAGCCTTGTTACGCCATGCCTTAAACTCAACAATGGGCATGGTGCCCACGTTGAGAGTTGCCTTTCCTTGCTGCCTACCAGCTCTGCGAGCAGCCCGATCAGCCTCACGTTGCTGCTCATATGCGCACTGAGTATCTCTTTCACGCCGGCGAGTCTCATTGTCTTCTACAAAGGTCCCCTCCTCATTTTCTGTCAGATGACGGAGGCGTTTGCGGGAACTGAGCAGCTTGCCAGACCTAGAGGTGGAACCATCTGCGAGGAAAGCAAATAGAAAAACCAAGGAAAAGCAAACAAACATCAACCACGGGGGCTCACGAAATGAGGAATGGAATATCGTGGAGTGATGGTGAAGATTCAGTATAGGCCGGAAATTCCGGTCATGAACACGGAAATTCCGGAGGACGGAAATTCCGGCCTCAGGGCAAATTTCCGGGGTGCGGAAATTCCGGCCCTGGGCGGAAATTTCCGGCCTTCGGGATTTTCGAATCCAGATCTGAATCTGGGCCTATAACGAATCTGGAACAGGGGATCTAGTACGAGGATGAATAGATGATACTTTGTGTGAGCAAAGAACCATGCTAGAACATGAAAAACCCTAGATATAGTGAGAATGCATCTACTCAACCCAAAAGTTTGCGGAGAAAACGAACACGTACCAGGATCCATGATCAGGAAAGGACGTGCGGTCTCTTGATCCGCAAGGGAAGAGGAGAGGATGAGTAGGGGAGGCAAAAAGGCCTCCCGGAAGTCTTGGAGGCGGCGGCGGCTGGCTGGGGGCGAGTGGAGAGACGAGGGAAGGGAAGCAACGTGACTGCTCCCTCCCGTCGTCCTTATATAGTCCCAGACCAAGAGCACCGGAAATTTCCGGCATTAATACCGGATATTCCGGGCCCCGGAGATTTGGGCCGGAATATTCCGCCCAAATATCCGGTGTGCCTTCTGCGAGCGGGCACGCGGGATAGTTGGGGGATTATTCGAGTCCAAATCTTCCTCCGGAAATTTCCGTGGCTTAAGACACGGAATATTCCGGACCCCGGAAGTTTGGACCGGAAATTTCCGCTGAAATTTCCGGTGTGCCTTCTGCGAGCGGGCACAGCGAAACTTAGCGAAATTTCTGAGTCAAACGTCGTAGGGCCGGAATATTCCGGTCCTGAGCTGGAATTTCCGGAGTGCCAATGCCATCCAAGATTTGTGGAAGATGGATCAAATCGTGAGCCTCCAAAAAATGCAAAAAGACACAAACAATCAAACAAATACGAGGAAAACATCAAACAAAACACATTCACAAGGAAAAAGTTGGTGGCCGGAGCCACCGTGTTTGAGTGACACCAAGGAGCCGCGAAGATGTATCTTGGACTCAAGAGTATCACTCACGTTTTAAGCACAATAAGTCACGAACTGACTAGATATGCATTACGTTTTGATTGTTTTACGCATGATAGGTGGAGTGTTTGTTCATAAGTTGAACTACGCTCCCCCTATGTCCATGCCTACATCTAGACTAGATAGCACATATAGTGAAGGTACACATGCAAGGGTTCAAGAGAAGTTAGACGCATCGATCACATTTAGTTCATTCCTCAAACCCCGAAATCTTGGTTCATCAAGGGCCTTCGTGAAGATATCCGCGAGTTGATCCTTGGTTGCAACATAGGAGAGGTCAATATCACCCTTCTCAACATGATCCCGAATGAAGTGATGCCGAATCTCAATGTGCTTCGTCTTGGAGTGAAGAACGGGATTGTAGGCGATCTTGATGGCACTCTCATTGTCGCACAAGAGAGGAACGTTGTCGAAGATGATGCCATAATCTCTCAATGTTTGCCTCATCCAAAGTAATTGAGCACAACAACTAGCCGCGGAGATGTATTCGGCCTCAGTGGTAGAGAGAGCAATGCAGTTTTGTTTCTTGGACGACCAACATACCAATGAGCGGCCAAGAAATTGACAACTTCCGGATGTAGATTTCCTATCCGTCTTCTCTCCCGCATAGTCCGCATCCGAATACCCAATGAGCTGAAAGCTTGAACCCTTGGGATACCAAAGACCAAAGTTTGGGGTATGAACTAAATATCGAAAGATACGCTTAACCGCTTCAAGATGACTTTGTCTTGGGGAGGCTTGAAACCTTGCACATTTACCAACGCTATACATAATATCGGGTCTAGATGCACAAAGGTAGAGCAAAGAGCCAATCATGGAGCGGTATACCTTTTGATCTACCTCTTTACCATTCGGATCGGGTTTCAAATCAACCGTCGTGGACATGGGAGTCTTCATAGGTTTAGCATCATGCATATTGAATCGCTTGAGCATATCTTGAGTATACTTGGCTTGCTTGATGAATGTGCCTTCGGGATGTTGCTTGATCTCAAAGCCAAGAAAATACTCCAATTCTCCCATCATAGACATCTCGAACTTGTCCGTCATAAGCTTGCAAAACTCATCATTGAAAGCAACGTTAGTGGAACCAAAGATGATATCATCCACATAGAGTTGGCATATCAACAAGTCACCTCCGACCTTTTTGGTGAAAAGGGTGGGATCGATTAAACCAACATTGAACCCTCGATCTACCAAAAACTCTTTAAGGTGTTCGTACCACGCACGTGGAGCTTGTTTAAGCCCATATAGCGCCTTATCGAGTTTGTAGACATGATCGGGGTGGTTGGGATCTTCGAAACCCGGAGGTTGCTTGACATAAACCAACTCATGGATGGGACCATTCAAAAAAGCACTTTTAACATCCATTTGTTGAATTTTGAAGTTATGATGAGAGGCATATGCAAGTAAGATACGAATAGATTCAAGACGAGCAACGGGAGCGAATGTTTCACCGAAATCGACACCTTCGACTTGAGAGAAGCCTTGAGCCACCAATCTAGCCTTGTTGCGGATGACGATGCCGTCCTTGTCTTGTTTGTTCTTGAAGATCCACTTAGTGCCGATGACGTTCTTGCAATCCTTGGGCCTTGGAACCAATTTCCACACTTTGTTGCGCTCAAAATTGTTGAGTTCATCGTGCATAGCTTCAAGCCAATCTTGATCTTCAAGAGCTTCATAGACCTTCTTTGGCTCAATGTGCGAGACAAATGCATGAGCTTTGCTAAAGTCCGCTAGTTGCCTCCTTGTGACGACCCTTCCACGAACTTGTCCAAGAATCATATCCTCCGTGTGACCGGCACGAGCAAGATTATCTAGCCTTCTCTTTGCTCTACGAGCTAGCATATCCTCCAAAGTTTCCTTGGATAGTACTTGATCATCACCTTCATCATCGGAGACATGTCCACCTTGGTCTTGATCATTGATGGGAGGTGGATCCCTTATGTGATGAATTGTATCACCACCATGTGTATCTTGTTCTCCATTATGAGCTTGGCCTTCATCATGAGCTTGGCCTTGAGTGTTTGCTTGGCCTTGAGGTGAGGCATGAGGGCTTGGTGCATCTTGTTGGGTAGCATGGTTATCAATGGATGTAGTCAATGGCTCCACTTGTGTAGAGCATAGTCCTTCTCCCTCCGTCATCCGGTTTTCCTCAATGGGGATTATTTCACCAACCCCCATTCTTCTTATGACGATGGGAGGAATTGCATCTCCTACAAAACCATGATCTATACGGCCCCCTTGGGACCCATTATCCTCATCGAACACCACGTCTATAGCTTCTTCAACTTGTCCGGTGGATTTGTTGTAGACTCTATAGGCGTGAGAGTTTGTGGCATAACCAACAAAGATACCCTCATAAGACTTAGTCTCGAACTTTGACAAGCGTTTCCCTCTTTTGCGAATGAAGCATTTGCATCCAAAGACCTTGAAGTATGAAACATACGGCTTCTTGCCCGTGAGAATCTCATAGGGGGTCTTGTTCAAAATCTTGCGAAGATATAATCGGTTGCTAGCATGACAAGCGGTGGAGACGGCCTCGGCCCAAAAGTTGTAAGGAGAAGAGAACTCCGCAATCATGGTACGAGCCGCATCCATAAGAGTCCGATTCTTTCTCTCCGCCACACCATTTTGTTGAGGAGTGTAGGGAGTGGAATATTGATGAGCAATGCCTTCCTCACTAAGAAATCCCTCAACGGTGTAGTTCTTGAACTCGGATCCATTATCACTCCGGATAGCCATGATGTTTGTATTATGTTGTCTTTCCACCAAAGTGATGAATTCGATGACCCGCTTTTGAGTCTCACTCTTTCTCTTGAAGAAGTACACCCAACAATATCGTGAGTAATCATCCACAATCACCAAGCAATACTTTTTGCCTCCAAGACTATCATATGATAGAGGACCAAAGAGGTCCAAGTGAATGAGCTCGAGGATTCTTGATGTAGTGATGTTCGTCTTGGTGGGATGTGCTTCTCCATGTTGCTTTCCTAGAACGCAAGAGCTACACACACGATCTTTGGCAAACTTAGCATTTGTTAGTCCTAGAACGTGATTGCCACTTTGAAGGTCATGCAACGTCCTCATATTGGTGTGGGCTAACCGGCGATGCCATAGCCAACCCACATCAACTTTAGCCATTAGGCATGTCGCGGCACACGTGTCTCCTTTGGAGAAGTCCACTACATACATGCCGTTCTCGACATGCCCAACAAAAGCTACTTTAAGAGTTGTTTCCCAAGTGACAATCACATTCTCCTTATTAAAGAAAGAGGTAAAACCACTTTTAGCAAGTTGAAGAACCGAGATGAGATTGTAGCCAAGGGACTCAACAAGAAGAACATTCTCAATTGACAAGTCATTTGAGATTGCTACCTTGCCTCGTCCCAATACCTTTAGTTCGGAGTTGTCACCAATAGTGACGCAATTGAGATGAGGTAATGGAGGATGAATATCACTCATTGCGTCATTGCTTCCGGTCATATGTTGGGATGCACCACTATCCACCGTCCATTTGCTCGAACCGGAAGCACTTCCCTACAATAGATTAGTTGCTTGATTTAGGGACCCATCTTTGAATGGGTCCTCTCATGTTAGCGACAAGGGTCTTAGGAACCCAAATACTCCAATGATAATCGTCACCATAAGAAGTACCAACATATTTAGCATATACATGACCATCTCTAGATTTCATAAGAACATAAGATGGATTATATTTCCCGGCAAAGTTATTGTGAGTGGTGCTCCCCCTAGAGGTCTCACCACCCACAATGGTGTTGGTCTCCTTCCCTTTGGTCACCTCTCCCTCTTTCACAAATCTTACTTCTTGTGAGG
This sequence comes from Alopecurus myosuroides, assembly GCA_028641055.1. Classification (NCBI taxonomy): domain Eukaryota; kingdom Viridiplantae; phylum Streptophyta; class Magnoliopsida; order Poales; family Poaceae; genus Alopecurus; species Alopecurus myosuroides. The sequence continues at coordinate 359,940,634 of CM054058.1, forward strand.
AGGAGGTGACTCTCTTCTTGTTCTTCTTCTTGTACTTCTTCTTTGACTTGGCAATATAGCCAAGTCCCTCCTTTCCATTGTTGGCATGATGAGAAGCAATCTCATGGGAACTCTTCTCATTTCCTACAAGATTAGTTGTACCAAAAGCATTGCTAGACAAGACATTCAAGCTAGAAAGTGAATTGGATACAACTTGCTTGTTTGATTGTTGAGCTAGAAGATTGTCACGAGATTTGGTTAACTTGTCATGAATTTCCTTAAGAGACATGAACTCTTTTTCAAGTTTTTCATAACGAGTACCAAGTTCCTCGTGAGCAATTCCTAGCTTCAATTCTTCATGCTCAAGAGTTTTAATTAAGGCAAGAGATTGAGCATTTTCCTTCCTAAGCTTAGAGACACTTATGGCAAAGTTTTCTTCAAGACAAGACAATTTCTCCTCAAGTGAGGCACGAATGGAACGCTCATTATCAAGAGCTTTTTCAAGCTCTTGATCATTGCAAGTGTGACCTCCATGGCTTTCTAAGGTCATGATGATCTCCTCCTTTTCATCAACAAGAGAGTTAGCCTCATCAAGTTGCCTCAAAAGGGAGTTCACCTTTTCCTTAGTCTCACCCTTAAGGCTAGATAGCCATAAGCTTAACTCATTAGACTCACTATCCTCCTCACAAGCATTTTCAACACAATCCAATAACGAAGGAGGGTTAGTGACAATGGTCTTAGAGTTGGGAGAGCATACCGAAGTGGCTTTTGCCATAAGACATGTAGGTCGGGTATCCACATTCTCATTGGGGGATTCGAATAGAGAGATCGAAGGTGATGATGCGGTGGCCTTGGCGATGTGAGCAACTCCAACCACCTCATCTTCTCCTTCATCTCCGGAGATGTAAGTCTCAAGAACCGCCCCTTCTTGTACGTAGAGAGCTCTTGGAACCTTCCTTGCAAAGTTCTTGTTTTGAGGAGGCTTGGTCTTGTTCTTGCGAATGAGCTTGCCTTCGTTTTCTTCTCTTGGCTCAAAGGGGCACTCCTTCACGAAGTGGTTAGCGCTACCACAATTATAGCATGTCCTTGGTCGCTCCCCCTTCTTCTTGTAGTTCTTGTTTCGTGGAGGCCTTGGAGATCCGGTCTTGTGAGCTTCCCATCTCTTCCAATATCCATGCATAGCAAGGGCAATGCACTTGTGAGCTCCTGTGTAAGTATCTTCATAGTCTTCCTCATCATCATCATCTTCTTCACTTTCATCAACTCGAGCCATTGCTTTTGACTTTAATGCAAGGTTGGGAGACTTTCCCATCCCTCTAGAGCGAGCTAGAGCATCATCCGCACTCTTGTGAGAGAGAGAGATTGCGATGAACTCACTAAGAACACCTATGGAGTTGAGAGTATTGTAGTCCGCTCTTGTCCGGATGCTAGTGGCAAGATTCTTCTCGAAGGGTGTGATAGCCTTGACAAACTTCCTCTTTATCCATTCATCCGTGATCTCTTCCTTGCCAAAGTCTCCCAGTTGATTGGCGAGAGTGACAACTCGTCTATAGAGCTCTTCAGGAGTCTCATCCTCTTGCATAACAAAGTTCTCGGAGTTGTCAATGGCCACATCATACTTGGAGGACTGAATACTAGCATTTCCTTGAAACAAGGTATCAAGTTTGTCCCAAGCTTCCTTGGCGGTCTTGCAGCCGCGAATGTGAGTGAGATGCTCCCTTGGGAGAGCCTTCTGGATAATAACAAGAGCAGTTTTGTTGAGTTGAGATTCAACATCCTCCCTTGGAGTCAAGTTGCTTGGATCATGAGGATGAAACCCATGGATCACGCTTCTCCACAATGCCGTACACGATCCTGAAATGTGAGATTCCATTTCAAACTTCCAAGAGGAAAATTCGTTAGTGTTAAGGATGGGTGGAACTCCAACATTAAGGATGTGTGGCATGGAAACGATTGGGTGGATGGAATCATAGTTTTGCGGTGGTGGAACTTTTGAATTGGACCCCGAACCATTAGCCGTTTGAGACTTGGAGCCACCGTCACTCTCCTTAGCTTTGGCTTTAGCCTTTTGTGCGGCTTTAGCCTTAGCTTTGGCAATGTTTTCTTCGATTTCGGAAATGTCCGGATTTGTTTCCTCATCCGAACTATCCTCGTCGGTGACATGGGGAGAGTGGGACGGCTCCTTGGTTCTACCCATCATGTTCTGCAACATCTTCTTGATGGAGGAGACCTCCGAGCCCACACTAGAGCTAACCTTCGACAATTGGGTTTGTATGGTACAAACCGTTGTCTCAAGGTTGGCTATAGTGTCGGTCATTTTGGAGAGCTCCTCCTTAGAAGTTTCGGGAACATCCCCATTGACCATGATTACTCTTAGGCGGTTAAGCCCGATAAAAGAGCCGAGGCTCTGATACCAATTGAAAGTGCAATATGGTCAACTAGAGGGGGGGGGTGAATAGGTGACCTACAAATTTTAATTCTTTTTCATTTTTAATGGGGCTTTTAAGAAAGTAAATGCTTGATTACCTAAATGTGCAACTAAGTGAAAACCCTAGGTGATACAAAGCAAGTAGCAGCGGAAATACGGAACGGTACAAGATGACAACAAGTGAAAGCACGGAGACAAGGATATGTTTCCCGTAGTTCCTTCTTAAAAGAAGTACGTCTACGTTGGAGAGGTGGGGAGCCACCTAGGCGCTCCTCAATAGCACAGATGTGCACACCTTGTTCTCCTTGAGCTTCTCCGGTGAGGGAGATTCTCGTTTCCACTATGAGGTCGACTTGAAGGCGTTGACCAAACCTTTACAAGGGGTTGAGGCTACTCCACAAGTGAGATGGAGGCTCTCAACAATCGAAGCTTCTTGCTACAAGGTGGAATCTACAAGCACTAGGGTTTCCCTTGGATGACAAAGCAACCAAGAGATTACAAGATCCCAAGAGTTGTGGTGTGGGTACACACGTTTTGGCTTGGTGGAAAGGTAGATCTAGTCCTCCTCCATGAGATCCTTGAAGGGCATCGTGTTTGGTTGGAGGAGGAGGGAGATCGGGGCGATTTGAGCTCTACAACAATGGAGGAGAGAGAGGAATGGACGAGCTACCTATCTAGAGGAAGAAGACAGCTATTTATAGGCTCCTCCAAATTCTGACCGTTGCAGTCCTGTGGGACCCGGAAATTTCCGGGGTAAAGGCCGGAATATTCCGGTCTGAGTTGGCCGGAAATTTGAAAACTCCGGGGGGCGGATAATTGAAATATCCGGGGGCGGAATTTTCCGCCCCAATACTCCGCCCCCATTTCTGTGCGCAGGCATCAACATCTTGAAGAAAATTGCTAAGGACCAAGGGCCGGAGATTTGCTCCGGAAATTTCCGGGGAAAATTTCCGCCCCACCTTCTGTGCGCGGGCAATGTGAAGTAGACCAATTTCTGCTAAGTCCTTGAAGGCCGGATTTTTGGCCCGGAAATTTCCGGGGCAAATTTCCGTACTGGCTTCTGTGCGCGGGCAGACAAACACTTAGTCGTTTTCGTGGAAGCCAGAAAGGAGGCCGGAAATTTCCGGTTGGATGGCCGGATAATCCGCCACATAAGTCCCGGAATTTCCGCCCTATATACTGAAAAATCCGGTGGCTGAATTTCCACAATAGAGAGCTTCTCTTTGATCTTTTGACAAGAATATACTGATGATCATCTTAGGACAATAGCTGCACAGACTGAACCACATTGTTAGATAGGAGATATCCGTGTTAGCATCATCACCAAAATCATTAGAGGGATCATGAGCTTTCAATCTCCCCCTTTTTGGTGAATGATGACAACACGGGTATTTGCAGGGAATAAAGCTAACAAAGCAGGATATGAAAAACATCACAGATAGCATATATAGGAGACATGCCTCCCAATAATAATAGTTCAACATAAAGGACGAGTACGGTAGAACGAAGTTCGAAAAAGACGCACGAAAAACGGAAATGGCAACGAAGAACAAACGAAACCCTCCCAAGCAAATCCCCACGATCATCTAATTCTTCTCCCCCTTTGGCATCAAGACACCAAAAAGAGAAAAGAGATAGCTACGTCCCATGGAGCACACTCTAGGCATGGGTGTCCTCTTCGTCCTCTTCAGCTTCACTGTCGGTGGCAGTCTCCATGTCCTCATCTTCATCAACACCGATATCCCAGTCAACGTCACGGTTGTTCCAGTTCTTGTAAGCAACCCGAGGGGGAGGAAGAGGTGGCACAGTGGGAGTCTTGAGGGCAGTCATGATGTGGTGCTGGTTCTCTAAAATAGTGCGGCGCTCCACATAGGCAGCATAGTTCTCCTTGTGGACGCAAACCATCAAGCTCAGCACCTTCTCAACGGCACGAGCAAGCCACGAGCGCTTCTTCTTCCCAGGAGGAGGAGGACGCATGCGAGCATCCCTGTGTCCCTGTCCAGTTGCACCAACATTATGAGCGGCCTGTTGAGTGTGTGCAGACTTCTTATAGAGATTAACGTCCTTGTGATCCTCACAGTCCAGCTCCAAGTCTTCTCGAAGTGCTTCAGGATAGCGTGCCTTGATGAGCTTCATGATGTAAGGGGCATATGGAGGCACCTTACGATGGAAGAGAGCATAGTGGATCTCATTGAAAATGAAATCCATCACATCAATCCGGTGAGCCTCCATATCAGTCATATCAGTCTCAGAGAAGGTCAAGAAGGCATGGTGCATAAGGTTGACCAAGCCACCGCGAATAGCATCATTATTCCCCGCGCTTGGAGCAATGGACTCCCTGAGCATGCGCAGGAGGATATCATAGACTGGAAAGAGGCCTTTAGCTGATCCAATAGTGCCTTGAGAACCATAGAGCTCAGCAAGCCTGTTCTTCTCATACTCTTCCCCATGGATATGCATACGGTGGCCCTGAGGAGTGTTGAGGCCAGCAAACGGATAGTCAAGCACAGTGGCAAAGTCATGAAAGTTTGCAGTGAGCAGGTGAGGGCCGGACATCCAAGTCATCCCAATTTCTTCAGAATCATCAATGACAAGAGTAGCAAAGAACTGCTGGATGTAGGTGGTGTTGTAAGAGCAACGAGTCTCCATAAGTGGACGCAAACCAAGAACCTCAGCAAGCTGAACAGAAGGGTTGAAGTAATCTGGGTTGGCAGCAAGATGAGCAAAATTGATTACTTTCATGGGGCACACTGGTTTGCTCATTACGGTGTACACTTGCTTGAAGAGGGTCTCCTGCTCGACATGCCAAAAGCATGAGTCAATAGTGGGGTCCTGAGTGTTCTCCGTGTACCAAGCCTTGTTACGCCATGCCTTAAACTCAACAATGGGCATGGTGCCCACGTTGAGAGTTGCCTTTCCTTGCTGCCTACCAGCTCTGCGAGCAGCCCGATCAGCCTCACGTTGCTGCTCATATGCGCGCTGAGTATCTCTTTCACGCCGGCGAGTCTCATTGTCTTCTACAAAGGTCCCCTCCTCATTTTCTGTCAGATGACGGAGGCGTTTGCGGGAACTGAGCAGCTTGCCAGACCTAGAGGTGGAACCATCTGCGAGGAAAGCAAATAGAAAAACCAAGGAAAAGCAAACAAACATCAACCACGGGGGCTCACGAAATGAGGAATGGAATATCGTGGAGTGATGGTGAAGATTCAGTATAGGCCGGAAATTCCGGTCATGAACACGGAAATTCCGGAGGACGGAAATTCCGGCCTCAGGGCAAATTTCCGGGGTGCGGAAATTTCGGCCCTGGGCGGAAATTTCCGGCCTTCGGGATTTTCGAATCCAGATCTGAATCTGGGCCTATAACGAATCTGGAACAGGGGATCTAGTACGAGGATGAATAGATGATACTTTGTGTGAGCAAAGAACCATGCTAGAACATGAAAAACCCTAGATATAGTGAGAATGCATCTACTCAACCCAAAAGTTTGCGGAGAAAACGAACACGTACCAGGATCCATGATCAGGAAAGGACGTGCGGTCTCTTGATCCGCAAGGGAAGAGGAGAGGATGAGTAGGGGAGGCAAAAAGGCCTCCCGGAAGTCTTGGAGGCGGCGGCGGCTGGCTGGGGGCGAGTGGAGAGACGAGGGAAGGGAAGCAACGTGACTGCTCCCTCCCGTCGTCCTTATATAGTCCCAGACCAAGAGCACCGGAAATTTCCGGCATTAATACCGGATATTCCGGGCCCCGGAGATTTGGGCCGGAATATTCCGCCCAAATATCCTGTGTGCCTTCTGCGAGCGGGCACGCGGGATAGTTGGGGGATTATTCGAGTCCAAATCTTCCTCCGGAAATTTCCGTGGCTTAAGACACGGAATATTCCGGACCCCGGAAGTTTGGACCAGAAATTTCCGCTGAAATTTCCGGTGTGCCTTCTGCGAGCGGGCACAGCGAAACTTAGCGAAATTTCTGAGTCAAACGTCGTAGGGCCGGAATATTCCGGTCCTGAGCCGGAATTTCCGGAGTGCCAATGCCATCCAAGATTTGTGGAAGATGGATCAAATCGTGAGCCTCCAAAAAATGAAAAAAGACACAAACAATCGAACAAATACGAGGAAAACATCAAACAAAACACATTCACAAGGAAAAAGTTGGTGGCCGGAGCCACCGTGTTTGAGTGACACCAAGGAGCCGCGAAGATGTATCTTGGACTCAAGAGTATCACTCACGTTTTAAGCACAATAAGTCACGAACTGACTAGATATGCATTACGTTTTGATTGTTTTACGCATGATAGGTGGAGTGTTTGTTCATAAGTTGAACTACGCTCCCCCTATGTCCATGCCTACATCTAGACTAGATAGCACATATAGTGAAGGTACACATGCAAGGGTTCAAGAGAAGTTAGACGCATCGATCACATTTAGTTCATTCCTCAAACCCCGAAATCTTGGTTCATCAAGGGCCTTCGTGAAGATATCCGCGAGTTGATCCTTGGTTGCAACATAGGAGAGGTCAATATCACCCTTCTCAACATGATCTCGAATGAAGTGATGCCGAATCTCAATGTGCTTCGTCTTGGAGTGAAGAACGGGATTGTAGGCGATCTTGATGGCACTCTCATTGTCGCACAAGAGAGGAACGTTGTCGAAGATGATGCCATAATCTCTCAATGTTTGCCTCATCCAAAGTAATTGAGCACAACAACTAGCCGAGGAGATGTATTCGGCCTCAGTGGTAGAGAGAGCAATGCAGTTTTGTTTCTTGGACGACCAACATACCAATGAGCGTCCAAGAAATTGACAACTTCCGGATGTAGATTTCCTATCCGTCTTCTCTCCCGCATAGTCCGCATCCGAATACCCAATGAGCTGAAAGCTTGAACCCTTGGGATACCAAAGACCAAAGTTTGGGGTATGAACTAAATATCGAAAGATACGCTTAACCGCTTCAAGATGACTTTGTCTTGGGGAGGCTTGAAACCTTGCACATTTACCAACGCTATACATAATATCGGGTCTAGATGCACAAAGGTAGAGCAAAGAGCCAATCATGGAGCGGTATACCTTTTGATCTACCTCTTTACCATTCGGATCGGGTTTCAAATCAACCGTCGTGGACATGGGAGTCTTCATAGGTTTAGCATCATGCATATTGAATCGCTTGAGCATATCTTGAGTATACTTGGCTTGCTTGATGAATGTGCCTTCGGGATGTTGCTTGATCTCAAAGCCAAGAAAATACTCCAATTCTCCCATCATAGACATCTCGAACTTGTCCGTCATAAGCTTGCAAAACTCATCATTGAAAGCAACGTTAGTGGAACCAAAGATGATATCATCCACATAGAGTTGGCATATGAACAAGTCACCTCCGACCTTTTTGGTGAAAAGGGTGGGATCGATTAAACCAACATTGAACCCTCGATCTACCAAAAACTCTTTAAGGTGTTCGTACCACGCACGTGGAGCTTGTTTAAGCCCATATAGCGCCTTATCGAGTTTGTAGACATGATCGGGGTGGTTGGGATCTTCGAAACCCGGAGGTTGCTTGACATAAACCAACTCATGGATGGGACCATTCAAAAAAGCACTTTTAACATCCATTTGTTGCAATTTGAAGTTATGATGAGAGGCATATGCAAGTAAGATACGAATAGATTCAAGACGAGCAACGGGAGCGAATGTTTCACCGAAATCGACACCTTCGACTTGAGAGAAGCCTTGAGCCACCAATCTAGCCTTGTTGCGGATGACGATGCCGTCCTTGTCTTGTTTGTTCTTGAAGATCCACTTAGTGCCGATGACGTTCTTGCAATCCTTGGGCCTTGGAACCAATTTCCACACTTTGTTGCGCTCGAAATTGTTGAGTTCATCGTGCATAGCTTCAAGCCAATCTTGATCTTCAAGAGCTTCATAGACCTTCTTTGGCTCAATGTGCGAGACAAATGCATGAGCTTTGCTAAAGTCCGCTAGTTGCCTCCTTGTGACGACCCTTCCACGAACTTGTCCAAGAATCATATCCTCCGTGTGACCGACACGAGCAAGATTATCTAGCCTTCTCTTTGCTCTACGAGCTAGCATCTCCTCCAAAGTTTCCTTGGATAGTACTTGATCATCACCTTCATCATCGGAGACATGTCCACCTTGGTCTTGATCATTGATGGGAGGTGGATCCCTTATGTGATGAATTGTATCACCACCATGTGTATCTTGTTCTCCATTATGAGCTTGGCCTTCATCATGAGCTTGGCCTTGAGTGTTTGCTTGGCCTTGAGGTGAGGCATGAGGGCTTGGTGCATCTTGTTGGGTAGCATGGTTATCAATGGATGTAGTCAATGGCTCCACTTGTGTAGAGCATAGTCCTTCTCCCTCCGTCATCCGGTTTTCCTCAATGGGGATTATTTCACCAACCCCCATTCTTCTTATGACGATGGGAGGAATTGCATCTCCTACAAAACCATGATCTATACGGCCCCCTTGGGACCCATTATCCTCATCGAACACCACGTCTATAGCTTCTTCAACTTGTCCGGTGGATTTGTTGTAGACTCTATAGGCGTGAGAGTTTGTGGCATAACCAACAAAGATACCCTCATAAGACTTAGTCTCGAACTTTGACAAGCGTTTCCCTCTTTTGCGAATGAAGCATTTGCATCCAAAGACCTTGAAGTATGAAACATCCGGCTTCTTGCCCGTGAGAATCTCATAGGGGGTCTTGTTCAAAATCTTGCGAAGATATAATCGGTTGCTAGCATGACAAGCGGTGGAGACGGCCTCGGCCCAAAAGTTGTAAGGAGAAGAGAACTCCGCAATCATGGTACGAGCCGCATCCATAAGAGTCCGATTCTTTCTCTCCGCCACACCATTTTGTTGAGGAGTGTAGGGAGTGGAATATTGATGAGCAATGCCTTCCTCACTAAGAAATCCCTCAACGGTGTAGTTCTTGAACTCGGATCCATTATCACTCCGGATAGCCATGATGTTTGTATTATGTTGTCTTTCCACCAAAGTGATGAATTCGATGACCCGCTTTTGAGTCTCACTCTTTCTCTTGAAGAAGTACACCCAACAATATCGTGAGTAATCATCCACAATCACCAAGCAATACTTTTTGCCTCCAAGACTATCATATGATAGAGGACCAAAGAGGTCCAAGTGAATGAGCTCGAGGATTCTTGATGTAGTGATGTTCGTCTTGGTGGGATGTGCTTCTCCATGTTGCTTTCCTAGAACGCAAGAGCTACACACACGATCTTTGGCAAACTTAGCATTTGTTAGTCCTAGAACGTGATTGCCACTTTGAAGGTCATGCAACGTCCTCATATTGGCGTGGGCTAACCGGCGATGCCATAGCCAACCCACATCAACTTTAGCCATTAGGCATGTCGCGGCACACGTGTCTCCTTTGGAGAAGTCCACTACATACATGCCATTCTCGACATGCCCAACAAAAGCTACTTTAAGAGTCGTTTCCCAAGTGACAATCACATTCTCCTTATTAAAGAAAGAGGTAAAACCACTTTTAGCAAGTTGAAGAACCGAGATGAGATTGTAGCCAAGGGACTCAACAAGAAGAACATTCTCAATTGACAAGTCATTTGAGATTGCTACCTTGCCTCGTCCCAATACCTTTAGTTCGGAGTTGTCACCAATAGTGACACAATTGAGATGAGGTAATGGAGGATGAATATCACTCATTGCGTCATTGCTTCCGGTCATATGTTGGGATGCACCACTATCCACCGTCCATTTGCTCGAACCGGAAGCACTTCCCTACAATAGATTAGTTGCTTGATTTAGGGACCCATCTTTGAATGGGTCCTCTCATGTTAGCGACAAGGGTCTTAGGAACCCAAATACTCCAATGATAATCGTCACCATAAGAAGTACCAACATATTTAGCATATACATGACCATCTCTAGATTTCATAAGAACATAAGATGGATTATATTTCCCGGCAAAGTTATTGTGAGTGGTGCTCCCCCTAGAGGTCTCACCACCCACAATGGTGTTGGTCTCCTTCCCTTTGGTCACCTCTCCCTCTTTCACAAATCTTACTTCTTGTGAGGAGGAGGTGACTCTCTTCTTGTTCTTCTTCTTGTACTTCTTCTTTGACTTGGCAATATAGCCAAGTCCCTCCTTTCCATTGTTGGCATGATGAGAAGCAATCTCATGGGAACTCTTCTCATTTCCTACAAGATTAGTTGTACCACAAGCATTGCTAGACAAGACATTCAAGCTAGAAAGTGAATTGGATACAACTTGCTTGTTTGATTGTTGAGCTAGAAGATTGTCACGAGATTTGGTTAACTTGTCATGAATTTCCTTAAGAGACATGAACTCTTTTTCAAGTTTTTCATAACGAGTACCAAGTTCCTCGTGAGCAATTCCTAGCTTCAATTCTTCATGCTCAAGAGTTTTAATTAAGGCAAGAGATTGAGCATTTTCCTTCCTAAGCTTAGAGACACTTGTGGCAAAGTTTTCTTCAAGACAAGACAATTTCTCCTCAAGTGAGGCACGAATGGAACGCTCATTATCAAGAGCTTTTCCAAGCTCTTGCTCATTGCAAGTGTGACCTCCATGGCTTTCTAAGGTCATGATGATCTCCTCCTTTTCATCAACAAGAGAGTTAGCCTCATCAAGTTGCCTCAAAAGGGAGTTCACCTTTTCCTTAGTCTCACCCTTAAGGCTAGATAGCCATAAGCTTAACTCATTAGACTCACTATCCTCCTCACAAGCATTTTCAACACAATCCAATAACGAAGGAGGGTTAGTGACAATGGTCTTAGAGTTGGGAGAGCATACCGAAGTGGCTTTTGCCATAAGACATGTAGGTCGGGTATCCACATTCTCATTGGGGGATTCGAATAGAGAGATCGAAGGTGATGATGCGGTGGCCTTGGCGATGTGAGCAACTCCAACCACCTCATCTTCTCCTTCATCTCCGGAGATGTAAGTCTCAAGAACCGCCCCTTCTTGTACGTAGAGAGCTCTTGGAACCTTCCTTGCAAAGTTCTTGTTTTGAGGAGGCTTGGTCTTGTTCTTGCGAATGAGCTTGCCTTCGTTTTCTTCTCTTGGCTCAAAGGGGCACTCCTTCATGAAGTGGTTAGCGCTACCACAATTATAGCATGTCCTTGGTCGCTCCCCCTTCTTCTTGTAGTTCTTGTTTCGTGGAGGCCTTGGAGATCCGGTCTTGTGAGCTTCCCATCTCTTCCAATATCCATGCATAGCAAGGGCAATGCACTTGTGAGCTCCTGTGTAAGTATCTTCATAGTCTTCCTCATCATCATCATCTTCTTCACTTTCATCAACTCGAGCCATTGCTTTTGACTTTAATGCAAGGTTGGGAGACTTTCCCATCCCTCTAGAGCGAGCTAGAGCATCATCCGCACTCTTGTGAGAGAGAGAGATTGCGATGAACTCACTAAGAACACCTATGGAGTTGAGAGTATTGTAGTCCGCTCTTGTCCGGATGCTAGTGGCGAGATTCTTCTCGAAGGGTGTGATAGCCTTGACAAACTTCCTCTTTATCCATTCATCCGTGATCTCTTCCTTGCCAAAGTCTCTCAGTTGATTGGCGAGAGTGACAACTCGTCTATAGAGCTCTTCAGGAGTCTCATCCTCTTGCATAACAAAGTTCTCGGAGTTGTCAATGGCCACATCATACTTGGAGGACTGAATACTAGCATTTCCTTGAAACAAGGTATCAAGTTTGTCCCAAGCTTCCTTGGCGGTCTTGCAGCCGCGAATGTGAGTGAGATGCTCCCTTGGGAGAGCCTTCTGGATAATAACAAGAGCAGTTTTGTTGAGTTGAGATTCAACATCCTCCCTTGGAGTCAAGTTGCTTGGATCATGAGGATGAAACCCATGGATCACGCTTCTCCACAATGCCGTACACGATCCTGAAATGTGAGATTCCATTTCAAACTTCCAAGAGGAAAATTCGTTAGTGTTAAGGATGGGTGGAACTCCAACATTAAGGATGTGTGGCATGGAAACGATTGGGTGGATGGAATCATAGTTTTGCAGTGGTGGAACTTTTGAATTGGACCCCGAACCATTAGCCGTTTGAGACTTGGAGCCACTGTCACTCTCCTTAGCTTTGGCTTTAGCCTTTTGTGCGGCTTTAGCCTTAGCTTTGGCAATGTTTTCTTCGATTTCGGAAATGTCCGGATTTGTTTCCTCATCCGAACTATCCTCGTCGGTGACATGGGGAGAGTGGGACGGCTCCTTGGTTCTACCCATCATGTTCTGCAACATCTTCTTGATGGAGGAGACCTCCGAGCCCACACTAGAGCTAACCTTCGACAATTGGGTTTGTATGGTACAAACCGTTGTCTCAAGGTTGGCTATAGTGTCGGTCATTTTGGAGAGCTCCTCCTTAGAAGTTTCGGGAACATCCCCATTGACCATGATTACTCTTAGGCGGTTAAGCCCGATAAAAGAGCCGAGGCTCTGATACCAATTGAAAGTGCAATATGGTCAACTAGAGGGGGGGGGGGTGAATAGGTGACCTACAAATTTTAATTCTTTTTCATTTTTAATGGGGCTTTTAAGAAAGTAAATGCTTGATTACCTAAATGTGCAACTAAGTGAAAACCCTAGGTGATACAAAGCAAGTAGCAGCGGAAATACGGAACGGTACAAGATGACAACAAGTGAAAGCACGGAGACAAGGATATGTTTCCCGTAGTTCCTTCTTAAAAGAAGTACGTCTACGTTGGAGAGGTGGGGAGCCACCTAGGCGCTCCTCAATAGCACAGATGTGCACACCTTGTTCTCCTTGATCTTCTCCGGTGAGGGAGATTCTCGTTTCCACTATGAGGTCGACTTGAAGGCGTTGACCAAACCTTTACAAGGGGTTGAGGCTACTCCACAAGTGAGATGGAGGCTCTCAACAATCGAAGCTTCTTGCTACAAGGTGGAAGCTACAAGCACTAGGGTTTCCCTTGGATGACAAAGCAACCAAGAGATTACAAGATCCCAAGAGTTGTGGTGTGGGTACACACGTTTTGGCTTGGTGGAAAGGTAGATCTAGTCCTCCTCCATGAGATCCTTGAAGGGCATCGAGTTTGGTTGGAGGAGGAGGGAGATCGGGGCGATTTGAGCTCTACAACAATGGAGGAGAGAGAGAGGAATGGACGAGCTACCTATCTAGAGGAAGAAGACAGCTATTTATAGGCTCCTCCAAATTCTGACCGTTGCAGTCCTGTGGGACCGGAAATTTCCGGGGTAAAGGCCGGAATATTCCGGTCTGAGTTGGCCGGAAATTTGAAAACTCCGGGGGGCGGATAATTGAAATATCCGGGGGCGGAATTTTCCGCCCCAATACTCCGCCCCCATTTCTGTGCACAGGCATCAACATCTTGAAGAAAATTGCTAAGGACCAAGGGCCGGAGATTTGCTCCGGAAATTTCCGGGGCAAATTTCCGCCCCACCTTCTGTGCGCGGGCAATGTGAAGTAGACCAATTTCTGCTAAGTCCTTGAAGGCCGGATTTTTGGCCCGGAAATTTCCGGGGCAAATTTCCGTACTGGCTTCTGTGCGCGGGCAGACAAACACTTAGTCGTTTTCGTGGAAGCCAGAAAGGAGGCCGGAAATTTCCGGTTGGATGGCCGGATAATCCGCCACATAAGTCCCGGAATTTCCGCCCTATATACTGAAAAATCCGGTGGCTGAATTTCCACAATAGAGAGCTTCTCTTTGATCTTTTGACAAGAATATACTGATGATCATCTTAGGACAATAGCTGCACAGACTGAACCACATTGTTAGATAGGAGATATCCGTGTTAGCATCATCACCAAAATCATTAGAGGGATCATGAGCTTTCAGGGAGGACCGCGTGGCGGGGCAGGCTTGGGTGCTTGCACCTGCATGGCCACATCCGGAATACGTCGTCCTCGAGTAGGACGACGACAACGGGCCACAGCGTTGGCGGCTGCCAAGGCCGCGACGGCGCCGACGATGGAATTGGGCAAACCCTAGCAGTAGCTAGGTTTTTTTTTGTTACTTATGAATTGGTCTTCGGGCATTGATACTAGATCTATATCATTTTGTCTGAATTTCATTAAATTTGATTTTGCTTTTCAGATTTGGTGGGCGTTGGACTGTGCGCAGCCCAAATCGGCTGTCCAAGCCATTTTCAGTCTGCGGACCACCTAGACCTAGTATAAAGGCGGGTGCCAGTGCATCACCCACTATCACGGGCTATAGCCCCGCCACGTCAGTTTTTCTCCTCACTATCACCCCACTCTCACGCCACTCTCACGGCACGGTGCCAGTGCACGGGGTATAGCCTCCACTCTCACTTCTCTCTCTGCCACATTAGCTTTTCTCTCTCCTCCACATCAACATATAATTTTGAGATGAAAACATTCAAAATAATGCAAGGAAATTATTTTATTCAACTAAAATTGTTACCGATTACATAATAATTAATAAAATTGCATAATAAATTGTAAAAATTACATAATAAATAAAAAAATATAATCCTCCTCCTCCTCGTCGTCGTCGTCATCTTCCATCCCTATCTCTTTTTCCACCATCTGGAGGGCCTTCGCATGTTTGCGCTTTGCTGCTTCGTTCATGTCGGCGGTTGATCGGTCTTGCAATTTGTTCCATTGCTTCAGTAGTTTAGCCTTCACTAAACCAGTCCGCATGTTCTTCATCCCGAAGGTTGCACTTGCTGCCTCACTGTTTGATGAGGATTCCTTCCCCTTCTTCTTTCCCTTTCCCTTATCCTTACGTGTCGCGGCCTTGGCCCTATCGCGGTCCATTGGACGCTGCTCCTCCTCCGTCGCCTCGCTAGAGCTCTACTCACCAGAAACCCCCAGACGGGTTCTCTTGGAACTGGAATCAGTCCCACTACCAGGACCATGTTGTCCTTTCCACTTCGCTTCATTGCGAACAACTTTCCACCACTTGAAGCGTTTGAAAGGCTGAGTCACTCTACTGTCATTTGCGTACCTCGCCTGTGCCGCCTCCAAGACCATTGCATCGTCTTCTCCACTCTGACGTACCGCTGATTCTTGGATGTGGTATGCATTGAACAAGGACACCTCACAGTTGTAGACGTTCCAATGATCCTTCAGCTGCTTCCCGGTCCGATGGCTGGCGGGATCGGAGGTAGAGTTGACGGTCGCAGCTATCTGACCCCAAAAACTTTCGCCGGTCTTGCAATTACCGGCGACAGAGTCCTTGGAGTGAAAAACCCAAGCATGAACCTACCACGAAATAGATACTGTTTTAGTGAAAAATCCAAGCAAAAACCAACTCCGAAATAAATATGTGACGGGTAAGTAAAGTACCAGTTTTTCCTCGTCCGCAGTTTTCCACTCGAGCCTCTTTGGACGCTTTGGTACCACTGTTTCCGCGGCATCGGACCCGTCGGTTGGAGCACTGGCTTCAGGAGGTGGTGGGGGTATGGAGGTGGAGCGTATGAACCGTACGGATACGGAGGTGGAGCGTATGAACCGTACGGAGGTGGTGGTACTGAGGTAGAGTCCCACTACCGCTACCTGTAGGTGGAGCATGTGGAGGTGGTGGGGGGTATGCATAAGGAGGAGCAGGGTATGAACCATATGGACCCGGAGGTTGACCGTATGGACCATATGTCCCCGGAGGTGGTGTGCTGGATGAGTATAACACTCGGGGATGCGGCGAAGAACCGGTATTGGAGCGACGATGTGTGGGAGAGACATCTTCTATGTGTTGTGACCCGTCAGACTGCAAGAGATCCGTATACGAGGTCATATCTGAAGTCCAACCCGCCATGGCGGAGATGGTTTGAGAGAAGGAGGGAGAGAAAGATGATGAAATGGTATCGCCCCGCTCTCTCCCGCACTGGCACCGGCCTAACAAATGCGTATCCCTGTGCGATCACTGAGTTCTGCGTAGCAATTCAACACAAAGAGTGGCTTGTAATTTTAGCAATTAAACCCAAACAGTCGCTCGTACTGTTTAAAGTGATGAACGTACCAGACAAACAGCGGCCCACGGCGAGCTATATTCTTGTTCCTTTTTTTTTTTTTTTTTTTTTTTTGAATGTTAGCAGGAGAGCTGCTAAATTCATTGATTAGAAGGAGAAGTTACAAGAAACACGGGGTGAAAAAGCATGACAAAAAACCATGTAACCCCAAAAGGAAAAGAGACCGAAAAAAGTTCAGCCCGGATCGAATGGGATCGACGCCCCAGCTACATTCCAGAGCACAGCTTCTTCGCGGATACGCTGCAGAACTATGGAATGTACGAACAGGTCCACGCCTGCCTGCGGTTGTAGTCAACCATCCGCACACGGCGAGCGCGCTCACACAGCGGACACATTGCGCCTAGACGACCACCTTCCTTACCGGCGGACACGTTCCGCGCTCTCACCGCCCACTGGGTCCCACCGGATATCTGATACGCAAGGGCCACCCGGAAGTGGGTTCCCGCATTTTCCGCTAGAGCGTATCAATGGCGTTAAGCATTTGCTAATTACATTAATGCCATTTGTTCTTCTTCTTAATTGTTTATTATTCCGACGATGGCTACCTCGCTTCCCTCCCAAGTCCCCGAGCACGTCCTTTTCCCCTATATCCTTCTCTCCTCGATCCCAAAACCCCCCGGATTCCAAACCCATCCGAGAGGGGCAGAGAAAAATTCTAGGGAGGGATGAACGCGCTGGCCAGGAAGGGCGCGCCCGGAGGGGGCCGCGGGCCGGTGCCGGCGCTGCTGCTCGTGGCGGCCGGTGTGTTCGCGTTCCTGATCTCCTACAGCCTGCTCGCCATGGTGCTCCGCGGCGGTCGCGGCGGCGGCGGCGGCGGAGGAATCGCGGAGGTTGTGCCGGGACGGAGAGACCCGGTGGTGCGGATGCCGGAGTGGATGCGGGCGGCCGGCGGCGCGAGGGGGCGGAAGCGGCCCTTCCACGTCGCGCTCACAGCCACGGACGCCGCATACAGCAGGTGGCAGTGCCGGATCATGTACTACTGGTACAAGCAGATGCAGGCGCGGCCCGAGGGCGCCGACATGGGCGGCTTCACCCGCGTCCTGCACTCGGGGAAGCCCGACGGACTCATGGACGAGATCCCCACCTTCGTCGTCAACCCCCTACCCGCCGGCAAGGATCGTGTAAGTGACCAACAATTGTTTTGTTTGTTTGTTTCCTGGTCTCACCCCTCCCTCGTTTCGGTTTGTTTGTTTGCTGGTTTGTTTGTTTGTTGTGCATCGTGGGGCGTTGTGGGGGCTACGTCTGCAGACGAGCTGTGTTTTGGGTAATTTAAGACGAGAAAAAACAAAACAAAAAAGTCGCTGCTTCGGTTCTAACTTCCGGCGGCAAAATCAAGTGGTTATTTCTTTATTTTACTCTCTGCTAGGTTGATTTTGTAGACTGACGCTCTGGTAGGTTGATTTTTTTTAGACTGGCTCCGTGGTGGGTTGATCTTTCAGGGGAACTTCCCCTGTTATTAAACCCTTAGGCCCTGTTTGTTTAATCCCCAAAGGGATTGGGTGAATCCTCAAACTTCACCCAATCCCGGCAAATCCCCAATCCGCTAGGTAGGGGTAGTGTTTTGGGTATTGAGAAAAATGTACAGAGGTTGGGGATTTGGGGGGAAAAGTGGGGGATAAAACCTGTCAAATACACTAGAAACAAACAACCTTTTAGAAATACATGGGATTCGGGGATTTAACCGGTATAATCCTCACCAATCCCCTAGAAAACTCTAGAAACAAACAGGGCCTTATGAATTTTGACAAGAAACCTGCATGTTGACTAAAGAACCATGTCTAAATTACAGTGTTAAGCATGCACTCGGGAACCCATTTAAACCGTAACCCACTCGCGTGACCTTTACGTCTTGCTTTCTTGCTTCACTTGAGGACCACTCTATCTTCACTGTCAGTTTGAACTTTATAATGTACTGTACGAGTTACAGAAGAAAGCAACATCAGTTTTGAAATACTCCCGAGGTTTGATTATGATACTGTCTGCAGGGCTATGTCGTCCTAAACAGGCCATGGGCATTTGTACAATGGCTGCAGAAGGCAAAGATTGAAGAAGAGTAAGTTAACTGAATGTGCCTTCTTAGTTTCAAGACACTTTCTGTATGGATTTTTGTTTTAAACTTCCAGAGAGGATTTCATGATTGGCATCGAGATATCCATAATCAAACAAAAGAATGAAAATATTAATTTATTTTGTTGGTCAGAAAGATATTTAGGCACATTCATGTGCAAATAGCATGGATTGTTTTCCCTTACTGTTTATAAATGTTCTTTCCTGCTTGAATGTCGCAGGTACATACTGATGGCAGAACCAGATCATATATTTGTGAAACCTTTACCAAATTTGGCTTATGATAATGACCCAGCGGCATTCCCTTTCTTTTATATGACACCATCTGAACATGAGAAAATTATCAGGAAATACTATCCTGAAGAAAGAGGTCTTATCACAAATGTTGACCCTATTGGGAATTCCCCTGTTATCATTAAGAAGGTAATTCCTTGTTGCTACCTTGGCACTCTGCAATGCCCTGGATGAGGTGAAGCTGCATTCCATGTACTACATTTTCATTGACTTGTGTTTCAGTTGCCATTTACTGTTTTGATTAGTCATTTTATATGACCTAACTCAATCCCTCCTTGTCTGAGGAAATTTTAGACATTGCTTGAGAAGATTGCTCCTACATGGATGAATGTATCACTACAAATGAAAGAGGATCAAGAGACCGATAAGGCTTTTGGATGGGTTTTAGAAATGTGAGAATCATCTTTTCTTGTATGAACTTGATTAATGCATTTGCTCATTGTGACTTTGTTATAACTTCAGATTTTTTGTTGTTATATTTTGGCTTGTAGGTATGCATATGCTGTTGCTAGTGCATTGCATGGGGTTCAACACATCCTTCGTAAAGATTTCATGATCCAGGTGCTCCTTCTGTTTTCTTCCGATAATATGCTTGTGCACTGACATTATCTATTATTGATGCCCCCCACCCCTTTAAAATTGCAGCCACCATTTGATAAGAAGCTCGACAATACATTTATTATCCACTTCACCTATGGATGTGACTATACACTCAAGGTATTGATTAGGGCCTAGTAATTAGGTCTCAAACCTGTGATACTTTCTTTGTCGATCTCTTATTCATGTGAAATGAATATGCTTGAGGGTAGAAAGAAAAAGACTCTTTTTTCTTATGTTACTGACTTATGGTTATTCATTCAGTCTTCCCGCCATAATCACATAATCCTGGCAAATAATTTCAGGGTGTACTGACTTACGGAAAAATTGGTGAGTGGCGATTTGACAAAAGATCATACCAAGATAGGCCACCACCAAGAAATCTTACATTGCCCCCTCCAGGAGTGCCAGAAAGTGTGGTACGTTTATTAGCAGATAAATTGGAAAAGTACACAAGATGTTTATTACTCCCTCCGTTCCATAATGTAAGATGTTGTAGATGTTTCACATGTTGTCTAGATTCGGTCTAAAATAAGTGCACATATACACTAAAACATATCTAGGTACATGTGTGTATATGTGAATGTGGAAAATGGCTAAAACATCTTATATTGTGGAACGGAGGGAATATGATACTTCTAATTTATTATGATTTTTAATATAGCGAGGTTCTCTAGCTGTTCAACGTTTACAATAAAAAATAATGGCACTTTGTATTATTTACATTAGTATTTCATTTATTTGAATAGATTTAAATAACAGGTTAACAGTGAACTACTTTATTCACTGCTACTGTTTTGTGAGATGACATGATGATCAACCTAATACAAGTTGGTAACTATGTGAGACCTTCATATTTTTTTTTATGACAAACCGAATTTGTTGCAAGAGTGGAATTTGAAACTTCTAAAGTAGCCACTGAGCCTGGCATAATTTGATTGGTTGAGAAGAATATGCTTGCTAGTATGGTGGTCTAGGCATAAATCAGCTGTTCTTGGGCTCAGAAGTCGGAAAGCTTTGCTATGTTTTCTCTTTAAGCGACTCATTAAAGAACAACGAACCCTTATATTGTTGTCTGTGGACGGAAAAGCTTGTGATCTCGTAGCAAAGCCCCCCAGTTCTTCCATAATTCCCAACATTATCATGCTCAGCTCCGAATGCTCCACTTGTGTATCGAGCGTGGTGTTGTGAAATTAGACATATATTGGGTTCTAGTTTGTCTACCTCAAGTGGCCGAGGTACTTCTGCTCAACCAATTTTTAGTACCGTTGTTTTCTTCATGCCATCCTGAATAATGAAATAAGCATCTGATGTGAAATTGCTAAGAGACTGGTCCCATGAATTACCTGAAGAGTATAACAAATAGCCAGAATGTATAACAAAACATGGAAGTGAATTCATCTGCCCAGTAGAGTCAACTGAGTTCAAGCTTTAACACATCAATATAATGCGTACAAAAAGCAAAGTTGGGCATCCGATAAAGAAAGGAAAATGCTATGTCTTAGTTTACCCTCTGATAAAATGTCTCGTCATGTAGCACTGACATGTGGACCGGGACACCTGTCAGTGTGAGGCATTTAATCAAAGGCCAAACTAAGATGTGTCATTTTATCAAATTTGCCATAAAAAACTCGAAAGTTGCTCCTCCAAATTTTGGTTTGGCCCGTTCATACTTTTTCCTATTTATCACTAACAGTTTAATAGAAGAATATCAGAAGCTTGTGTTTATTCAGTGATTGTGTATCTCTCTCAGCGCCTACCAATTTTTTGCTGTGCAGTTCCATTTGTGACAGTTTTTTTCCCAACGGGATGGGTAAATGGGAACAGTGTTCTGAATGAAGAGAATATATGCTAGTCCCTCCGGTCCGGTGTATAGAAGTAATAAAACAAAGTACATAAGCATTGCTGTAGTTTAGTTGTTCAAGAGGGTTGCATATGAGTTTTAAAGAAGCATTGAATTTGTTGCATGTTTCTATAAATAAAATAAACCCCCAGAATGGCATAATTTAGATCATATGGCAGTCTCTTTTCTTATAGTGTTATAGAGGCACTGGTCCGCATTCTCATCCAGCGGTCAGTGGGTGTTTTTGAAATCGTATCGAGTCAATCTTCTTGGATTTGGAAATTTGGAATTCCCAAAAACAGTCAATAATCATGTTGAATTTAATATGGATTGCCACTCCTTTACTACTGGAGATTTTTTTTAACGAAATTTCACCATTATCATTCTGTGTTTTAAGGCTTAATAAGAGCATCCACAATGGGGTGACGCTAAAACTGGCGCTTATTTAGTTAGTTACTCCATGCAGTAAGCGTCCGCCGCTTAGTAGCACTATTTTGTACTACTTTTCTAAGCGCCGGGCTCTTATTTAAGCGTCGGACTCTTATTTACCACCGGGATTTAGCCAAAACGGCCGGGATTTAATCCCTAGCGCCTGTGAATAAGCGCCCCACTGTGGATGCTCTAACCTTTGAGTTTCAGAATTCAGACTCATGACTGAACTTTTGATTGCCTTCCTTAATGCAGGTTACACTGGTAAAAATGGTCAATGAAGCTAGTGCAAATCTTCCTAGGTGGGATGAAGGATTATAGACTATGGTGACATCAGATGTTGATGAGTTCCCATTCTGATTAGCCTCTTAGGTGTATACATTACAAATGTCAGAAGTAGATAGATTTTCCGTCATACTTAGGCCCTGCTAGGAAGAAAGGAATTTTCTTGGTTCCTACGCGAATTAACTGTCCTGAAGAGAGCGTTACAGACAAAGAAAGAAGATAGCAGCCAAAAACATTCCATTTACGGTTACCTTGTAATTTCTCCTGACTGGTGCTATTGAAGTATAGTTCTATGTGAGTGGAATTGTGCTTGCACCTCTTTGACAAAGTGCTGCCGAGTATACGCAGTTTGCCAGTTTGATTCTCCATTTGCTTGAACAGACTAAACAACCGTTCAACTCTACGTGTAGTTCCATTTCACTGTAAAACAGTTCCTTAGATGATTGCACAAGTTATCAGGGAAAAAAAAGTCTTGCACTTAAGGCTAGGGACTAACTAGGGAATCTATTAAGATAATCAAATATGTAGTAATTACAATCCTTTTAATTATCAAAGCAATATTCAAATATAGCATAAATCTCATATTTATAAAGTGCATTATCAATACTTTCAAGCAAATAGACAATTTCGAATACACCCTTCCAAGCAATAAATTCTCAGTTTGTTCCACATCAAAAAAGTTCATAATTTCCCTTAGGCGAGCGCTATTCGTAGGTCGACACTACGCTAGCGAATTCTAGGTCCCCTTCTCTACTGTTAGATCTCATCCAATGGCTACAAATCAACGCATCGCAACTTTTCATTTTAGTCTCTGACTTTTTCAGAAACTGAACCTGCACTCCACAATGGACCAGTTAACCGAAGAGGTATATCACGTTGCCCTCGGTTGTCTTGATAATTACAACAAAAATGTAATTGCAACAAATTGACAGGTATCGAAACAAAAATTATTACCCCGTGTACAAAAAAAGTATTGCAACAAATTGTTCTAAAACAAATCGAAAAATAAGTAATGTTATAAAAGAATAGTTAAACAATGTGTTTATTTCGTTGCAACAAAAAAATTCAAGCAATTCAACAAAAATCCCAATCTATTGCAACAAAAAAAATTGCATCAATTAAAAAAGTTGGTAAACAACAAAGAAAATTTGTCATAGTTCCAGTTGCAACAAAAATTATCTCCTATATCAACAAAAAAAAGAAAACGATAGCAACAACAAAATAGCATGCTTACAACATGTAAAGGAGCGCATAAACGTATCATTCCAAAATGAGTTCTAAACACATATACACATTTCCTATAAAAACATCCAGGAAAACATTGCAACATATGGATTGTGTTTTCTCAACAAAATACGTGCGAAAATGATACAAATTTTAAACACGTGTGCAACGTTGATCGAAAATGGCAAAAACACTTAGTGTAAAATGTGTTGGTGGTTTGTATATTGGACTTGTAAAACACTGGCCAGGCACGAAAACTGAGCCCAAAAGCTGAACTGCTACTCATTGGGCCGGCCCAAAAGCTACGCTAGCTGCTCCTTTCGCTCGCTCGTTGCCAGGCTGGGCGACCTACGGTTTCACCGCGTAGGTCGCCCCAATATAAGCATTTTCCTTTCCCTTAACATAAGAAAATATGGTAACATTATCATTATACTCACATTAAAAAGGAAGGTGTTTATACCTCCTACAACAACGAGATTTATCAAAGCAATAAGTAACATTATAAGTAGAGGACAAGTTTTTAGCATAGTCATGCAATTTATTAATTTTCTCACATAAGTGTATCCATTTTTGTGACAAGCGGTGTTCCTTATAATATTTTTGTTCATCTTCCGTGAACCCATATTGCCAATAAGATTTAGTTTCAAAGATATTAACCATTGATAGCAAGCATGATAAAGCAAAAATAACAACTAGAATAAGAACTATTTTGTTGTGTTTTTGATAAAGAGAAGATAACAAGATAAAATAAAATAAACTAAGAAAAACTAAAACAAAGAAAAGAGATTGGAAGTGAGAGACTCCCCTTGCAGAAATTCTCTTCCTCCTCAGGCAACGGCGCCAGAAAACTTTGACGCAAACGTTGGTAAAACCCAAGTGGAAGGTTGTGAAGAGTGCAGCGGCAAGTTTTCCCTCAGAAAAAAACCAAGGTTGAACCGACCAGTAGGAGGACAAGCAATCTCTGAAGCTTGATGCAGCTGAGGTGGCAGGGCATACTACCGGTTCAACATCAACGTGGAACATACACAACACAATCAAATCACTTTGCCCCAACGTAGCAGTGAGGTTGTCAATCTCACCGGTTTTGCTGAACACAAAGAGGTTAACATATGGTGTGGAAAACAACAGGAAAATAGTATGAAAGCAGTAGCAGCAGTATGAAAGTAGTGTGAAAGCAGTAGGTGTTTTATCAGTATGAGAAAATGGACCGGGGTCCACAGTTCACTAGTGGCGTCTCTCCGTGAAAGATAAATAACATGTGTGGTGAACAAATTACAGCTAGGCAATTGACAGAAATGAAGGCTGAACCTGAACCGTAGTGCATATGCAAGACATAAAGATTACTATGTGATTCATGCGGGCATTACAGCAAAATACATAGACCGTCATCCAACTGCATCTATGTCTAATAATCCACCCTCGAATATCATCCGAACAGACGTTGGGTATTAAGTTGCTAGCAACAGATTGTCGCAGTAAGCAAAGTGTGTAAGGTAAACTAGGTAAACACCGTTGTTTTCTCCCTAATGGCAACAACACATCCTCCATCCGTCATGTTTTTGTCACTCGAGCACAGATGCAAACGAGGCATGAACCCACTATCAAGCATAAATACTCCCTCTTGGAGTTACTAGCATCTACTTGGCCAGAGCATCTACTAATAATGGAGATCATGCAAGATCATAAATAACATACGCATGAAGATAACATGATAGATTGATAATCAGAAGACATAGCATTCAACATTCATCAGATCCCAGCAAACACGACATGTAGCATTACATAAAGATGATCTCGATCATGTGAGGCAGCTCACGAGATCTAAACATGAGGTACAAAGTCGAGAGAACAACCATCTAGCTACTGCTATGGACCGGTAGTCCAGGAATGAACTACTCACGCATCACTTCGGAGGAGGGTATGGTGGTGTAGACCCCTCCGGTGATGAATTCCCCTCCCGACAGGGTGCTGGGGAGGGCTCGAGAACCCTCCCGGTCTCGGGATGACGATGACGGCGGCCTCGGGTGTTTCTCGGGACGAAGTGGTATATATTTAGGGTTTACGTCTCGAGGGGTATAAATAGGCGAAAGAGCAAAGGCGGTGGAGGCCGGGGGCACACCATCCCATGGCGCGGCCAGGGGGCGCGCCGCCGTATGGTGTGGCTCCCCCTCCGGGTCTCTTCGGGACTCTGTGCAACCTTCGGGAATTCTAAGACCTCCGGGCTTTGAATTTGCAATTCCGAGAATATTTCCAGAACAACTTTTCTGAAACTAAAAACAGCAGAAAACAGGGAACTGGCTATGTGGCATCTTGTCAATAGCTTAGTCCGGAAAATTGATAAAAATGACATAAAGTGTATCGCAAACATGTGGGAAACAATAAGAAAACAACATGGAACATCAGAAATTAAGGATACGTTTATGACGTATCAGCCGTGGCACCACATGGTGTGGCCGCCTCGGGCACTCCCTCGGGTCCCCCTTTCGACTATATATACCTTCGTGACCTAAAAAACGAGGGGGTTTCGTCATATTCTAGAGAAAAACACTAGGGCGCCGCCGCCACCTCGAAACCCAATTCAGGGAACATAAGTTCCTATTCTGGCACCCTACCGGGACATGGATTCAGAGGAGATCACCGCCATCATCATCGCCCCCGCTTCTCCATCAACCATCCATGATTCCCTCATCCATGTGTGAGTAATCCCCGTCTGTAGGCTGAGAGGGATGGTAGGGATTGGATGAGATCATTCATGTAATAATTGCCAGATTGTTAGGGCATGGTGCCTAGTATCCGTTGTTAGTGCTATCTATCGTTGTTGCAACTTGTTATGCTTAATGCTTGTCACTAGATCCCGAGTGCCATGATCTCAGATCTGAACATTTTATTGATTCATGAGGATAATTATGTTTTTTATCAGACCTGCAAGTTGTTTACACATGTCGTTGTCCGGAACCCGAGGCCCCAAAGTGAAAGCAATTGGGATAACCGGAGGGGATGGCTGTGATGTGAGGATCATGTGTGTTCATGGAGTGTTAATGCTTTGCTCCAGTGCTTTATCAAAAGGAGCACCTTACTACTAGTAGTTTCCCTTGAGGCCTCGCTGCAAACGGGCTGGTAAGACAGAAGATGTTGTGCAAGTTTCTCATTGCGAGAACGTACGACTAAATACGGAACACATGCCTATGGTTACCTAGTACTTGGATGCTTTATCGTTATCTATCTGCAGTTTCCCATATTTTGATTATTATATGAACTATCTTATCCATGCAACACCCGTTCATCCATCCCTATGCCTACATTATTTTAATTCTGCTGTTTCCCACAATTGCTACCGTTGTTTCTATTTTATTCCTGATGTTATTTTACTATTGCTACTGCTATAAAACTGTTACTACCGATAAACTGTTGCGAGCAAGTCTACTTCTAGGTGCAGCTGAATTAACAACTCATCTGTTAAGGCTTATAAATATTGGTTGGCTCCCCTTATGTCGAATCAATAAATTTGGGTTTTACTTTTCTCGAAGACTATTGCGATCCCCTATACTTGTGGGTCATCAAGACTATTTTCTGACGCATAATTTTATTTATAAGGTCACTTGAACATGATATTGTTCGCTGCAAGTTATTCATCATGGGTAAAACTCATGATGGGAAGTCTCTATATTGCCATCCACTACAAGGAGAGGTACAACTCTGAACACCTCTGTTGCTCTTGATTCACCATATGTAATGAGTAAACTTCTTACACCACCACATACACATGCTACACATGATGATACTTCTGTCGAGTCTGAAAATACTTATGATAATTTTGATGATGTTTCTACTGTGCTTGATGAGAGTGGTTCATTAGGTCATTTCCTAGATACTATAATTGTTAGAGCTAAACAAATTGAAAACTCTGAAATTCCTAATGAAAACATCGGTACACCTGTTAGTTCACCTGAGTTTGGAGAAAGTCCTAGTGATGATCATGAGGAAACTTACATTGAGCTTGATGATGACTTCATTGAAGAATGTCATGCTGCTACTAGTGCAAGTGCTATTAAGAGTCTTCTTGCAAGACGTGTTGTTAAATATAAACCATCTCCTGATGCTAAGTTTGCTACATCTCCTATAAACATTAAAGATAAGGATTAT
Source organism: Alopecurus myosuroides (assembly GCA_028641055.1). NCBI lineage: Eukaryota > Viridiplantae > Streptophyta > Magnoliopsida > Poales > Poaceae > Alopecurus > Alopecurus myosuroides. Next base: position 359,967,912 of record CM054058.1, read on the forward strand.
TATTTCTCTATAGATTTATCTTACATATCTATTGTTGAGGAAGAACCTTTTTGTGGTACTGAAAATGAAAGTGTTGTAGGACATATGAATGAGCTCTCATCTTTGAGTAGTTTATTTTATGATGATATTAAGAAACGCAGTTACTTTGTCGCTAAATTTTTTCCTTTCTCGTTGAAAGATGAAGATAAAACTTGGTTTAAATTTTTTTCACCTTGATCTATTGATAGTCCTATTGGTTTGGTTAATGCTTTATTTCAGAAATATTTTCCTACTAGTGCTCAACATGCTGCTTTGCAAAGAATCTTTAACTTTAAGCAAATTGAAGGAGAGAAAATGCCTGAATCTTGTGAAAGATTTTGTTCTTTACTTAGATCTAGGTCTGGACATCAATTAGCTAACAATGAAATCCTAGATATATTTTATAATGGACTAACTGTTGAATCTAGGACATACCTGGATAGTTGTGCTGGTTGTGTTTTCAGGAAAAGAATTCCTGAAGAAGCTGAGGAATTACTGGCTAAAATAAGCCAGAATCATGATAATTGGACTATACCTGAACCAACCCAAACACCGACACCAAAGAAGAGAAGAATATTTGAATTAAATGATGAAGTGATTAGGGAAGCCAAGAAATCTCTTAAAGAGAACGGTATTAAATCCAAAGATGTGAAGAATCTACCACCTATAGAAGAATTATGTAAGCCAATTACTCACCCATCCACAGTTGAGGTACACTCTCTCCAATATTTTGATAATAGAGATATTCCCTATTCTAAACCACCTGATCAATGCTTATATGAATTTGGTAATTATATTGTTAAGCAATATAACTTTAATATGAGAGTGCAGAATCATCTAATGGAAAATTCTAGAGCTATTAATAATTTGCATGGTATCATGGAAAGAACCTCTAATGATGTTAAAATGCTCGTTAAACATTTCCATATGGTTCAAACTAAAATTGATCAACTCACTAAGGCGCAAAAGGATTTGCTAGTTAATGCTACTAGAGCAAAACATGTTTATGAAATAAGCACTAGAAGTGGTGTTTCCACTCAGGATCCTTTGTATCCTGATGGTCATCCTAAAAGAATTGAACAAGATTCTCAACAAGCTAAAAACAATAGTACTCCTTTTAAGAAAAAGAAGAAGAAACATAAAATTGTTGTAGAATCTTCTGAACCTGCTAAAGATCCTAATAGTATATCTGTATCTAATGTTGAAACTGAAACTGGTAGTGATAAGAGTGATGCTTCTGATAAAGAAGAGATTGAAGTTGAACTTGAAAAGCAAACTAAAAATGCAAAGTACACTAAGGAGGATTTCATTGCTAATAAACATGGTAATGCGAGAGAACCGTTGGTACAAAAATCAATGCATTTTCCTAATAAGAAACATAAATCAAAGGAAGAAGAACATTATAACAAGTTATGTGATTGGCTGAAACCTTTATTTTTGCAAATTACTTTAAATCATGCTATTAAATTGCCTCCTTATTCAATATATATGAAATATGTTCTCTAACAAAAGGAAGATTCCCAATGAGGAAATTTCCACTATGCTTGCTAATTACTCTTTCAATGGAAAGGATCCCAAGAAGCTTGGAGATCCTGGTATACCCACTATTCCATGCTCCATTAAAAATAATTATGTTAGAACTGCTTTATGTGATTTGGGGGCCAGGAGTTAGTGTTATGCCTTTTTCTCTTTATAAAAGACTTATTTTGGAAAATTGATACCAACTAATATATCTTTGCAAATGGCTGATAAATCTACTGCTATTCATGTTGGTATATGTGAGAATGTTCCTGTTCAAGTGGCTAATAACTGTTTGATATGAACTGACTTTGTTGTGTTGGATATGCCTGAAGATGATAATATGTCTATTATTCTCGGGAGACCTTCTCTTAACACTGCAAGGGCTGTTATTGATTGCAACCAAGGAAAAGTAACTTTTAATGTTAATGAAAAAGAGCACACAGTTTATTTTCCCAAGAAGATTGATAGGAAATATGGTCTAAATTCAATTGAAAATATTGAGACCATAAAGATTGTAGAATTCTATTGTCCTATTCCAATGACACATAAATAATATGAAATTGTCATGATTGGGACTATGCCTATCAAAGTTGAGGTAACATAATAATTTAGTGAAATGCAAAGTTTTGTTTCATGTAAAATAGTGTCACACCCCACTTTTTGAAAACCAACAAAATGTAGTTGTTGTAGAGTCAAAAATTAGGGCCAACAAAAACTATTTTAAATTCTTAACTATTAATCTAGTTTCACCTCTCTTTGCCTTGTTTGGCCTTGAGTGTTTGTGTTGGAACAAAACCAAAACAAAATGGTTACCTAAATAAAAATGTGACGCTCCGGGATCGGGCACTATGCAGATTTCAGCATTGCCGCCAAAATCCACATAATAACCGATTTCAGGTTTCCACTTGTGATAACATTACAACAGTTCACGAATAATCCACAACAACAACAGAGGAGGTATATACAAGACGACTCAAACGAGTCAAGGATACAACTGATACAATACAAAGATCCAAATAACAGCGGAAGAAACAACATAGCGTCCGACTACGGACAAGATACAAATTGGACTAAGAGTCCTGAAGATAACCGATGGCGTCCAATCCCTGCCCAGGCCAAGCCGGAGGGATTCCCAAGCTAACGTCGCCAGACTTCAAACCTATTGACTGCAATGTGGAATATGCAGCCACGAAATGGATTCGTGGGTCAGTACTATTAAGTACTGGCAAGTGGATAAACCATACTCACAAGATACCAGCGTAACCAATCATCACAAGATACAAATACTTTGGGTACAACGGAAGAAAGGGATTATTGCAAAGAAGCGGCAGCGGGCAGCACTAACAACTAAAGAGACGCGCTACAACTTCCGGCCAATAGAAAGGGATAAGGGAGCGTATCAGAACCAACTACAACTACTCACCAAACAATACCCATCCAGTGTTACCCCCTACTAAGAAAGCAACCCAAGGAAACTCACCCTGTTGATTAAGGTGACATTCATTTTTATGGTGGAGGTAATCTATATTACTAGTCAAGTTATTATCGTTAAGTGTAAGTTGTCTGAGTACTTGTTAGCCAGCACTTTCACCAAGTCATCCATAACCGCGGATAACACGGCTTCTCGAGAAGATTAACCCTGCAGGGATGCACCAATTTAGCCGTACACGTAAGAATGACCCGCCAGATGGAAAGGCCCTTCCACCAAGCGAAGCACTCAACACAACCCAACTCTTCTTCGCATCAATCCCAAAGAACCACGTGCAATTGAGCGCACGGCTAATCAAGCCCCACGAAGAAAAGGGGACCCTCATAGCACTCTAAGAACGTGTCTCCCTAAATGCCGACTACAAAAGTTCCACCCTGACGCCAAGGGTTCGCACCTGCATATGCATGCGGCAAATGGAAAACCCGAACTAAGTGTGGCGATTTGGACGAGATGCGAATCGAATCAAAGTTGTGGGGGCGCCCATACTCGCTTTCCACATGCGGTTAGTGCGCTCATCATGGATCGGAGGACAAGACCCTTTTCCTAATTAAGGTCGACACTAGCAGGCCTCAAAACCACGCTGGGCCTCCTGCCGGTGCCTTATCATCAAATTATTATTACCCAAAACATTAACATATTGTTGATTAGGACAAACCCAACTATCAACTAAACAGGTGATAGGGAAAAGGACAATAGGACTCGAGCGCAAATAAACCTAAGCATGCTAGTACGACACAGGCCAACAAACAACAGGGTTATAGGTGTGGAGGTAAGGCAATATCGTGGCAGCAGGGTAAACATGTGATGGGATCGGAACACAAGCATCGAAAATACTGGGCTAGCATAAAGACAACGGAAAGAATCGGTAACAAGTGAGGAAAGGCAACATAGGTAGCAAGTGAGTATACTTGCTTGAGATCCTGCAAGTAGGGGTACATCCGAAGAACTTGTCGTTGCTCACATCATCTCAACGTCCTATCCGCGAAGAAGCAACGAACTAGAACAAACACCGGATGAAACAAATTACTTCTACGGCAAAAGATCCATCATGATCAAGATATGGATGCATGACATGCGGGGATGCAACTTAACCAATTTAAGTTGAGACAAAAGCCCAACATTTAATTAGGAAGGTTTAAGTTATTTATCTAACCATCAATTTAAATGTTGATTAGCATGGATAACAATTAGTGGGTGAGCTAACCAAATTTAAATGGAATGGGGCACAAATTGTATTGAAAAGGTTGAAAACATGTATAAAATGTTTCAATGAACATTTTGAGCTATTAAACATAATTTTTGGATCATTATTGAATTTATTATGCATTTTTCCATAAGCATTTTTATTCTGCCCCTTTTTGTAAACAGAAGGAAACATGTTCAAATTTAATTCAATTGTGACCAAATAAAATACCACTGTGTAGAGTTTGTTAAGACAAAATTTTAGAGCCCAAGTTTGCTCAATTTGGGTGAACAGAACTCAAGTTATGAATTTTGCAAGATTTCAGTTTTTATTCCATTTTCTGTATTTAAATATTTAGTGCACAAATTATTACAGAAACATATTGACATTTTTACATATTTCGAAAGTGCTCACAGTTATGAATCTACAGAAATTCGAATCATTCCAATTGGAGCATTTTTCAGTTTGTTATTGATTTTACAAATAAAGATGTAGTTCTGTTTTCTGGATTTCGAGAATAAAAGAAATGGCCGAAACGTTTTCTACCGGGGCAGAGCCAACCAGAGTGGTTGACAAGCGGGCCCCCGTGCCACGCGGCGCTGACTCGACGAGGTGGAGTCCAACATGGCCTCAACAGTCACTGACTGGTGGGCCCCGTGGCGCGCGGTAGAAAAGAAGCAAAAAAGGGGGGGCTTAATCCGCGCACGGGAGTCGAACCTGGGATCTCCCAGCGTGCGGATGCGGAGCACAACCACTGCGCTGCTGTGCGTTTCGTGATACGATATGAAACTGACGGAATAAGATGTAACCTTCTGCGGTTAACTGAAATTTTGCAAGCAAGGTGCAGACTTCAGGTTCAGAACGTGAACCTCGACACACGTCCATGGCGGACGGGAAAGAAGGGCGGATCCCACGGAGACCTATGGCAACTAAAAGAGACGAGAGACAGCGGGAATCGGACCACGTGCTCACCGGGAGGGTGCTGATGTAGACGAACAGGCTCGGACACAACCGGCGGTGGCGGATCCCGGCGGGGACGTGCTCGGCATGGAGGAAGAGGAACCTGAAATTGTCCCGTCTCCGGGCGTTCCAGCAGGCTCCGCTTCTCGAGGACATCGAGGGAGATGAGGTGCACCCGCTGGTACCCTTGGAAGAGGTTGTGGATGAGCGATGCCATGGCGCAGCAACGATGCCCTCACAATGGGGTTTTTTATGTACAAATTTTGGGAGAGGAATAGAGAGATGGAGGGAGAAGGAAATAACATAAGGGGATGGCGGCGGTAGAGAGGAACAAAGGCTAGGGTTTCCAAGGGAATCCGGAGGGAGGGGTAGATAAGGAGGGGGAGAGGGGGGACCAGGAGGAGGCCATGGTCACGTTCTGTACGACCTTCTTCGTGAGGAAGACGACAAGGAGGGTGGCCTCCTGGTGGGCTGCAAGGCACAGAGGACTTGGTCTTGGAGGACTGGGTCTTGGGCTGCATATTTGGGCCGGTTGCAGGCCTGGATGCTACACAAACCCTTTTTGTTTTTTTTATTATTTCAGAAAGAAAAAACAAAATAAAGACTTTGAGATAATTAGAAGGCTCAAAACAATTTATACTTTTGCAAAAATCTTGAATGGTACACAAATCAAAAGTTTTTGGTGAACTTAAATTTAGGGTGATGCATGATGATGCAAGATGGCATGAGATGCACAAAAGAAAAACAAACAAGCTAATTGGGGGAAAATCCCCGGGTGTTACAGCCGACACCACTAACAAGGGATTGCGCCCTCGCAATCCGCTCACAACCACGGGAGAGGGAAGAAGTCAGATCTATCGAGTCTTTGGCCGCATCGTTTATCTTCTCGACACCACTAACAAAAGTTTCTCGACACCACTAACAAGAGATTCTTGCTCGGATTGATGACGATGTTCTTCCACCAGGAATCTTCCGATGATCGAACCTATTAGGTTAACGGCTCAGAAAACGTCCATCCCACGTAGGATCCTAAAACTTTGAAAGATTGAGAGGAAGAGAGACTCCAAAACAAATAAGATGAGAGGGGAAATAGAATAGAGATAAGGAGAAAACAAGAATCCTATTGAGATGTTTCCAAAATAGTTTTAGCACAAATAGTTTTGACACTCTAGAAACAACGACCGTTAGCGAGGTTATCCTACAGGCTTTGCGGACCCGTTGCTTCGATAACCATTCGTATCGAAACAACATCGGGAATCGGAAACCATGCTCTGATACCATTTGTGACGCCCCGGGATCGGGCACTATGCAGATTTCAGCATTTCCGCCAAAATCCACATAATAACCGATTTCAGGTTGCCACTTGTGATAACATTACAACAGTTCACGAATAATCCACAACAACAACAGAGGAGGTATATACAAGACAACTCAAAGGAGTCAAGGATACAACTGATACAATACAAAGATCCAAATAACAGCGGAAGAAACAACATAGCGTCCGACTACGGACAAGATACAAATTGGACTAAGAGTCTTGAAGATAACCGATGGCGTCCAATCCCTGCCCAGGCCAAGCCGGAGGGATTCCCAAGCTAACTTCGCCAGACTTCAAACCTGTTGACTGCAATGTGGAATATGCAGCCACGAAATGGATTTGTGGGTCAGTACTATTAAGTACTGGCAAGTGGATAAACCATACTCACAAGATACCAACGTAACCAATCATCACAAGATACAAATACTTTGGGTACAACGGAAGAAAGGGATTATTGCAAAGAAGCGGCAGCGGGCAGCACTAACAACTAAAGAGACGCGCTACAACTTCCGGCTTATAGAAAGGGATAAGAGAGCGTATCAGAACCAACTACAACTACTCACCAAACAATACCCATCCAGTGTTACCCCCTACTAAGAAAGCAACCCAAGGAAACTCGCCCTGTTGATTAAGGTGACATTCATTTTTATGGTGGAGGTAATCTATATTACTAGTCAAGTTATTATCGTTAAGTGTAAGTTGTCTGAGTACTTGTTAGCCAGCACTTTCACCAAGTCATCCATAACCGCGGACAACACGGCTTCTCGAGAAGATTAACCCTGCAGGGATGCACCAATTTGGCCGTACACGTAAGAATGACCCGCCAGATGGAAAGGCCCTTCCACCAAGCGAGGCACTCAACACAACCCAACTCTTCTTCGCATCAAGCCCAAAGAACCACGTGCAATTGAGCGCACGGCCAATCAAGCCCCACGAAGAAAAGGGGACCCTCATAGCACTCTAAGAACGTGTCTCCCTAAATGCCGACTACAAAAGTTCCACCCTGACGCCAAGGGTTCGCACCTGCATATGCATGCGGCAAATGGAAAACCCGAACTAAGTGTGGCGATTTGGACGAGATGCGAATCGAATCAAAGTTGCGGGGGGCGCCCATACTCGCTTCCCACATGCGGTTAGTGCGCTCATCATGGATCGGAGGACAAGACCCTTTTCCTAATTAAGGTCAACACTAGCAGGCCTCAAAACCACGCTGGGCCTCCTGCCGGTGCCTTATCATCAAATTATTATTACCCAAAACATTAACATGTTGTTGATTAGGACAAACCCAACTATCAACTAAACAGGTGATAGGAGAAAGGACAACAGGACTCGAGCGCAAATAAACCTAAGCATGCTAGTACGACACAGGCCAACAAACAACAGGGTTATAGGTGTGGAGGTAAGACAATATCGTGGCAGCAGGGTAAACATGTGATGGGATCGGAACACAAGCATCGAAAATACTAGGCTAGCATAAAGACAACGGAAAGAATCGGTAACAAGTGAGGAAAGGCAACATAGGTAGCAAGTGAGTATACTTGCCTGAGATCCAGCAAGTAGGGGTACATCCGAAGAACTTGTCGTTGCTCACATCATCTCAACGTCCTATCCGCGAAGAAGCAACGAACTAGAACAAACACCGGATGCAACAATTACTTCTACGGCAAAAGATCCAGCATGATCAAGATATGGATGCATGACATGCGTGGATGCAACTTAACCAATTTAAGTTGAGACAAAAGCCCAACATTTAATTAGGAAGGTTTAAGTTATTTATCTAACCATCAATTTAAATGTTGATTAGCATGGATAACAATTAGTGGGTGAGCTAACCAAATTTAAATGGAATGGGGCACAAATTGTATTGAAAAGGTTGAAAACATGTATAAAATGTTTCAATGAACATTTTGAGCTATTAAACATAATTCTTGGATCATTATTGAATTTATTATGCATTTTTCCATAAGCATTTTTATTCTGCCCCTTTTTGTAAACAGAAGGAAACATGTTCAAATTTAATTCAATTGTGACCAAATAAAATACCACTGTGTAGAGTTTGTTAAGACAAAAAATTTGAGCCCAAGTGTGCTCAATTTGGGTGAACAGAACTCAAGTTATGAATTTTGCAAGATTTCAGTTTTTATTCCATTTTCTGTATTTAAATATTTAGTGCACAAATTATTACAGAAACATGTTGACATTTTTACATATTTCGAAAGTGCTCACAGTTATGAATCTACATAAATTTGAATCATTCCAATTGGAGCATTTTTCAATTTGTTATTGATTTTACAAATAAAGATGTAGTTCTGTTTTCTGGATTTCGAGAATAAAAGAAATGGCCGAAACGTTTTCTACCGGGGCAGAGCCAGCCAGAGTGGTTGACAAGCGGGCCCCCGTGCCACGCGGCGCTGACTGGGCGAGGTGGAGTCCAACATGGCCTCAGCAGTCACTGACTGGTGGGCCCCGTGGCGCGCGGTAGAAAAGAAGCAAAAAAGGGGGGCTTAATCCGCGCACGGGAGTCGAACCTGGGATTTCCCAGCGTGCGGATGTGGAGCACAACCACTGCGCTGCTGTGCGTTTCGTGATACGATATGAAACTGACGGAATAAGATGTAACCTTCCGCGGTTAACTGAAATTTTGCAAGCAAGGTGCAGACTTCAGGTTCAGAACGTGAACCTCGACACACGTCCATGGCGGACGGGAAAGAAGGGCGGATCCCATGGAGACCTATGGCAACTAAAAGAGACGAGAGACAGCGGGAATTGGACCACGTGCTCACCGGGAGGGTGCTGATGTAGACGAACAGGCTCGGACACGACCGGCGGTGGCGGATCCCGGCGGGGACGTGCTCGGCATGGAGGAAGAGGAACCTGAAATTGTCCTGTCTCTGGGCGTTCCAGCAGGCTCCGCTTCTCGAGGACATCGAGGGAGATGAGGTGCACCCGCTGGTACCCTTGGAAGAGGTTGTGGATGAGCGATGGCATGGCGCAGCAACGATGCCCTCACAATGGTGGTTTTTATGTACAAATTTTGGGAGAGGAATAGAGAGATGGAGGGAGAAGGAAATAACAGAAGGGGATGGCGACGGTAGAGAGGAACAAAGGCTAGGGTTTCCAAGGGAATCCGGAGGGAGGGGTAGATAAGGAGGGGGAGAGGGGGGACCAGGAGGAGGCCATGGTCACGTTTTGTACGACCTTCTTCATGAGGAAGACGACAAGGAGGGTGGCCTCCTGGTGGGCTGCAAGGCACAGAGGACTTGGTCTTGGAGGACTGGGTCTTGGGCTGCATATTTGGGCTGGTTGCAGGCCTGGATGCTACACAAACCCTTTTTTGTTTGTTTTATTATTTCAGAAAGAAAAAAACAAAATAAGGACTTTGAGATAATTAGAAGGCTCAAAACAATTTATACTTTTGCAAAAATCTTGAATGGTACACAAATCAAAAGTTTTTGGTGAACTTAAATTTAGGGTGATGAATGATGATGCAAGATGGCATGAGATGCACAAAAGAAAAACAAACAAGATAATTGGGGGAAAATCCCCGGGTGTTACAAAAAAGAATTGAGCTGAACCTCTTTTATAAAATCCTCCTAGAATGGTTTGGCTTGATCACTAACTTTCTTTAAAAACTTGAGGGAAACCTCCAAGAATTTAAATTGCAGAACTCTCTTGCTTGAGTGAACTTGTTATGTCTTGTTATTATCTAATTATGAGGTGACCTTATCTTTTTCTTTGCCTCAAACTATTCATAACTGTTGTGGATGATTGTGAGTTGTTTCAAATGAATGAGATCTACAAATAACAAGCCTTGACATCATTAGCATGTTATATCCTAGTTCCATCTCATCTTGTGTCTCTTTAACTTCTCTATTTTGGCCTCCTTCCATAATGGAGAGATCCTGATCTTTGACCAATGTACCATCATGGATATAATGGTACATGTCTATGAGTCCTATCCTAATGTTTGGATTGAATATAAACCCATTCACATTTTCTTCCAAAGCCCTCTTGAGGTCATCCCAACAAATAGGATCATGTCCTTGTTATCATGATGCCTTTTGTTAGTCTTCCTAAAAATCACTCCTATATATTTTGAGATCCATCAAGCTTACCTTGTCATCTTCATGACTTATACATCATATCCATGTGGTCCATTTATCTTCCCATGACCATGTGATTATTCTTCTCTCAGGGCTTTGGCCTATTAAATAAACTCCTGTTATCACCCTTCTACACTTGGCATCTCAAATATTTTCCAAAGGAGTTTCTTATTAAAAATCACCTTTGTGACCTATATTATATACCCTCCCACCCCAACTCAAAAATACTTGATTTATAAACTTTTTCCTATTTATTAAATGTTATTTTCCAAAAGGCCAGAAATGGACTTTTAATGTTTTGTTAATAAAAGTATTTCTAAAAAATTGGGGAAGCTCCCCAACATTCCTAGGGTCATATGTGACCTAGTTATCCAAAAAAAATCGCTTGTCATTTTCAAAATTTTGAAGAAAACATCCAAAAACAGTTTCATCACTTTTTGAATTTTCAAAATTTCTGTGAAACAAATATTTTCAGAAAATTTGGGGACCACCACCCCTAGACTCTATTTTTGTTTCTATATCCATTAAACATGTTTTCAAACATAGCTTCTATTCAAAATTTTGGAGAAAACATCCAAAAACAGAAGCAACAACTTTTTGGAAATTTGAAAGTTTTCAAAGAAAACAATTTAAGAAAAGTGGGAGACCACCACTACCTTACTCCAATTTTCATTCCCTACCTCCTAGACCTATTTTCATGCTTGTGTTGTGTTCAAGATTTTGGAGAAAACAATCACAAATACCTTCTGGCCAAAATCTAAAGAGACCCCTAGGTGGATGTTTTCACTCTTTTTTACCCATCTTGGATTCCTTGGATGCCTAGTCACCTGGTCCCATCACTTTGACTTCATTGGACATGCTTGCACTGCTCCCATACCTTTCCACATCACCCACATGGCTTGAACATCAAGCATGGCATGGGGTAGCAACCCATACCACCTCCCCATGCCTTGTTGCCCCCATCCTTATCTTCTAGAGTCACTGACTCCCCACGAGCTCACCCATGCCATTCCTCCCTCCCTGGTCCCTCTCCTTCCCCCTCAATTTCATGTCAAACACCTACGGGTGTTGGGTGGACACCACTGTTTTTGACGCCCTCGTGCTTCTCCTGCCATCTCCTCTGGCTAGTGAGGTCTCCTTACCATGCCCTACCTACTTGGCAACGTCTTGCTCGAGGAGATCCTCGCTGGCCTACAGCTCCCAGGTGAACCCCCACCGGAATGTCCTCCCGTCAAACAACGTTGGCACCTTGAGCTCATAGGTGCTCCCGGGAGCCTTCCGGTGCTCGCGGCGCTTCCAGGAGGTGAACGGAGCTCCCGGCGGCGAAACTGCGTTCCCTCTACGACGGCCGGGGCGGACTCTGTCGCGTTTTCGAGTCGTCGCTGGCGCGCGTCGACGTGGACATCGGATCCACATCCAGTGGCCTCCTTTGAATCCCGCGCCCTTTTGATCCTTGCCGCAAATTGCAGATCAGACGAAAGTATACCGGTTCGGCGCGCACGCTCGCCCAGCGGTCCGGCCTTGCTCTACGCGGCCCACACTCCTTCTAGATCTGGCCCATTGACCCCTGTGCAAGTTGATTTTATTCTTTTCTCTGTAGATCTATTTCAGGCATGTTACTTTAAATCGAAATGAAAATGCAAACCACTAAAACTTGCCAAACCAAAAATCACAGAGATGGATATACTATTTCTTGACCACCTCCAACCTTAAAGAAATATGTTTTGTGCTATATTTTAGGAGAACTAAGAAATATGGCAGAAGCACTCTGTTTCACCTTTTTTTTATCATAACTTGTGTTTTAAGTGGACAAATATTTCAAACCAAAGTGTTTTTAGTAGACCTTGGATAGATCTATCAGTGAGACTTAACCTTGCATCAAGGGGAGCTACCATTTGGAAATGCCATCCATTTTGGTAAACGACCAGTAGGCATTTCTAGGATTTTTAGAGAGAGTTTAAAAATGATTTTTTGATGTGGATCAATTGGATGAGCTTTTGTGTGATTAGATCTATGTAATACTATCTTGGCATAATTTTTAGAGCTCTATATTATTCTTGGTGTGCATATCTAGAAACAACACCTTTTCTGTTTATTTTATATCTTGGGTGTTTGTTTGTGAATGAATTATTGTTTGTTAGAAACTTGTTTCCAAGCATGAGTATATGTGTTGATCTCTGTTATTAGGAAGTTTTTCCTTTCATTACTAGTATGTAAGGAAGTTTGTGCATGTTTGGAAAACAAATAAAAATATAAATAGTTTCTTATTGTTTTCTAGTTTTTTTTTGTGGAATAGATTTTGTGATCTAGTCTTGCTATGTTTAAGTACCTAGGTTTTTGTTATGGTTATGTTGAGTCCAGTACCATTTTGGTACTGATGTGGTGATGGTATCACCTCTGTTAGCTTGCACATTAGTGTATAGGAGAGCTTGTGTAACTTGGTTTGATTTATTTAACTATATTGTTTTCACTAGTATGAGTAGTTGTTTTCATAGAATTATTTTAGTATATTTGCTTACTAGCATGTGTAAGGTGTATGTGCTGTTAGTAGGTGTTTTTATTCATGTATTTATGGTTTAGGAAAAATGCATCCTTATAGTGTTGCATTAGTGTCCCACTAGATTTTGAGTTTGCTCCATTATTGTTGTCCTTCAAGTTTTATGAGTGTATGTTTGTCCTAGCATGTTTAGGATGTTTTCACTTCTGTTATTATGGCATAGATATTGTATTTGTTGTGTGTTTATGGGTTGTAGAATGCAATTATGTCTTAGGGCATGCTTGTGTAGAATTTCCATACTAGTATGCTAATAGTTGACTCATGTTATTATGTTATTTTGCTAGGGGAAATGTCTCTTGTTGTTATTATGTTTTAGAGTGTGTTTTATTGAATTGTTAAAATTGATTGAGACACTATTTTGTTTGGTTACTTTCATGATTGAGTGATTCCTTAGCTTTTTTGTAGACATAAGCTTAATCAATAACTAGTTGATTCATCTGTGTTTTGTTTGCTTTGCTGTTTGGAATTGTCTGAGTGTTTACCTTAGCATAATTTTGGTACTAGTGTTATTATTTTGTTTATTAGTACCTTGTTATCTATGCTTAAGATTAGTGGTAAACTTGTTTGGATTGATTGCTGGTGTTGTTGTTAATACCCACGGCCATGGGTGTTGCTTTGATGATTGGTATTACATTGATTGTTTATGAACACCTTAGTAGCCTCACCCTTGTGACCTCAAGCTATACTTTTAGCTTCTTTAATATCTTGGTATGATAGTGGTACACCCACTCAACCTATGATATTGGGATGTGAAATATGGTTTTCAACTATATGTTTTTCTGACGATAGTTTTGTACCCTGAGAGTTTGTGAGATAGTTCTCTCGATAACTTTCTGAGTGTTTGCGCTAGTATAAGTCTTGTTGTATGTGTTGCTTTGTTTACTTGATTTTCCCTCTGGTTCTGAGTGTGTGTCTTTTATTCTTTTACGGCGTTAGAAAAACGAAGAAGAAGAAGAAGGAGTTGTAGAGCTGTGTGTCAAGATCAAGTTACTTCAAGGCCAGGGACACAGAGAGATGTAAGGCAAGCCATCCTGATGCTTGCTGTTACTACACTTATCATTATCTATCATGCATGTTTTACTTCTGAAAAGTTTTACAAAAACTTTGATTACAAAAAAAACTATTTTTGAGTGACTACTACTACTATTAATATTATATTATTAATATGCTAGTAGTTGCTACTTGGTGTTACCAAGCCCATAGCCACCATATGGTATTTATTACCACCAAAAGTATTAGTCCCTAAGTGCACACCCTAAAAATATGTTTTTGCAAAACAAAGGCTTTATGGAAAACCCGGGGAAAAGTCTGAGCCTTATTCACCGGAGGATTGTTGAAGTGGTCATTTTTGAGAAAAAGGTGTTTTTACAAAAATGACACATAACCTAGTCTTCGCCGGACAACCAAGAAGTACTGCACTCTACCCCAACATGGGTACGGGGCCTATCTAGATACTTGATCTTGTTAGTGTGTGTTCTATCCCAAAAATCTATGGAGAGGATGATACTCTGAACCGAAGTGTCGCCAGGAGGGAGTAACGGGACATACAAAGTGAGGGATTAAGTTACCCCCGGATGCGACAATTGGGTCCCCTGTTTGGCGATGTGTGACATGGTGCCAGGGGGAATAAACCTAATTGAAGGGATATTCATATACTAGCTTGTTTAGAGTGGACAGTTAGGATCATTCTTCTCATGCTTGCATATCGCTGTCTGGATCCATGGGTGGTTCATGGCAGATGATTGGATCTAGTGGAATGTGTGCACCTCTGCAGAGTAAAACTATTCAGAATAGCCGAGCCCTCGGATATGGGCAGTTGAATGGCCATGTAGCTAGCATGGTGTCAATGTTTTCAAAAAGGAGTTTTGAAAAGGAGTTGGAACTTATGAAGTGCTGAAAGAAGGAACTTTGTGCCGTTGAGGTACCACTGATGAAAAGGCAGAAGTTGTTTTACAAGAAGTTTTGCAAAGAGAAAATCTTTCTTTTCTAAACAAAATCTGGAGGTTGATTCCAAGAAGTTTTGCAAAGAGAAAAATTTCTTTTAACCAAGTTTTACAAAACCTCTTGTACATGTGATATCTACAAGAGAAAGAAAACTATATTATTTTCTTTTGAAGTATCTCCTTCAACAAAGATACAAAGATTTTCAAAATCAACTATGATGTATCTTTCATATATCATGGATAGTGAACCCTATGTATAGCCTACCTACTACACCATATAAGCATACTTGCATTCTGCAAGCTACATGATGGGTGTCTTGCTGAGTACATTCAAATGTACTCATATTGGTTTCGTCCCTGGTATTTACTTGCCAGACATCGAGAAGGAATCTCACGAGGAGATCAACAAGGAGGAGTACGGCACTGATGGACTTGCGAACTAGGATCGTCTCCCAGTCGGTAGCCTGTAGGTTAAGGCATGACTTGGGATCCACTATGTTGGTTGCGTTTTTCCTTCCGCTGTGTGTGTTGTGTGCTTGCCCTGCGTGGCAATTGTCTTAGACTTGGTTATGCGACCATGTCTGTTTTGTAAGACCTTTGTGTAAACGTGTAATGGATGTTGTATCTGAATGCCAACTTGATATGTTGTTCACGACTGGTGTGATCTGGGATCGTGAATGTTTGCATATCGGAGGTCCTTGAACAGTGGTTCGGGGGTCCTTACAGAGTTGGTGTCAGAGCTATCCTGACTTTAGGAGACTGTAGTTAGCATGAACGTCAGATAGGGAATAAAAATATTTTGGTAAAAACTATATTGCAACCTAAATTGTTTTATCCAAAGAAACCCTAAGCATAGCTTCTACTCTCCCCTTACTCCCAAAATTATTGCCTAGTTTACAACACCGAGAATTGGGAACCAGAAAAAAATAGTACACATGTCCTTTTTCTCTTTTGTTTTCCTGGCTCAGAACATTTTGAAAAAAAAATTATAACCATGAGTTGAGTAAAACTTTGGTTTTTTTGTAAAGGTTTGCCAAAAGGGTTTTTCTTCTGTCAACTTTCAAAATTACCTACTTGACGATGCCCAAGGAGACCTTAGCAATTAACAACCTGAAGAAGCCCAAGTTTCCTTCTAAAAACCTCATCACCCAGGTGACTTCAATGCAAGGAATGAAGATGTGCCACAACCTCATATACAGAAGTGATCTTACCATCAAGTCTCTCTCCAACCTGAACAAGGGGAAGAAAATCCTCGAGATCAGAAGTGGCAAGAAATTTTCAAACAACCCTGGTTGACTCAGACCCATAGGATGCATAGGTTTTGCTCAGTTGTTTCACCGGAGCTACCCCTTTTTCCTCCGCGTTTTTTTAGACGTCTGCTGGTATTTAAAGTACCTGTTTTGCTTGTTGTTGAGTGCTGATTGTTAGGAATTGTGTGTGATGGTGTTTCCTTGCTCTGTTTTGGTGGAGTAGTTTTCCCTTCTCTGCTTATCAGTGTGAAATTTTTTCCACTTTAAACTTTTGCACTAGTGTTTTATCATCTTAACCAACTAGTACAACCACATCACTCTGTTGCCAAAGCAACCTAGGAGGCTTTGAGCTATCTCTAACTAACCTTCCCTTAGAAAAATCCTCTGAAGTACTACTAGAAGTAAAACCCTTCCATGCCTGCCCTGGTGTGACTACACTCTGCACTTTGCTTTGCCACAAAAGCCCACAAGCAGAAGAAGGATCATAAAGAACTACAAATCTCGCAGGAACTTCAAAGGTATAAATTATTCAGGAAATAACATTACACCTAACGGATAAAAGTTTCAGAAAAGTAAGATACAAGTCTGTTTTCCAATACAAACCACTACACCTACTCTAGTGTAGACCCTGACATTGCCTAGCTCTCCCTGGTGGGAGCCTAGTCTGAAGGTGAGCCAGCCTCACCTGATGCAGATCTCCGAGTCAGTCGACGACGAAGCCCCTCCAGTCCTCCAGGCCTAGTGCCACCACGCGTGAGTCTCCACCGGCGCAGCCACCGGCACCACCAGTCATGGATTAGAGTGTGTTTTATTTACTTGTTACAATCGATTGAGACACTGGTTTGTTTGGTTACTTTCATGATTGAGTGATTCCTTGGCTTTTGTGTAGACATAAGCTTAATCAATAACTAGCTGATTCATCTGTGTTTTGTTTGCTTTGTTGTTTGGAATTATATGAGTGTTTACCTTAGAATAAGTTTGGTACTAGTGTTATTATTGTGTTTAGTAGTACCTTGTTATCTATGCTTAAGATTAGTGGTAAACTTTTTTGGATTGATTGCTGGTGTTGTTGCTAATACCCACGGCCATGGGTGTTGCTTTGATGATTGGTATTACATTGATTGTTTATGAACACCTTAGTAGCCTCACCCTTGTGACCTCAAGCTATATTTTTAGCTTCTTTAATATCTTGGTATGATAGTGGTACACACACTCAACCTATGATATTGGGATGTGGAATATGGTTTTTCAACCATATGTTTTTCTGACGATAGTTTTGTACCCCGAGAGTTTGTGAGATAGTTCTCTCGATACCTTTCTGAGTGTTTGCGCTAGTATAAGTCTTGTTGTATGTGTTGCTCTGTTTACTGATTGTCCCTCTGGTTCTGAGTGTTTGTCTTTTATTCTTTTACGGCGTTAGAAAAATGAAGAAGAAGAAGAAGAAGGAGTTGTAGAGCTGTGTGTCAAGATCAAGTTACTTCAAGGTCAGGGACACAAAGAGATTTAAGGAAAGCCATCCTGATGCTTGCTGTTACTACACTTATCATTATCTATCATGCATGTTTTACTTCTGAATTTTTTTACAAAAACTTTGATTACAAAAAAAACTATTTTTGAGTGACTACTACTACTATTAATATTATATTATTACTATGCCAATAGTTTCTACTTGGTGTTACGAAGCCCATAGCCACCATATGGTATTTATTACCACCAAAAGTATTAGTCCCTAAGTGGACACCCTAAAAATATGTTTTTGCAAAACAAAGGCTTTATGGAAAACCCGGGGAAAAGTCTGAGCCTTATTCACCGGAGGATTGTTGAATTGGTCATTTTTGAGAAAAAGGTGTTTTTACAAAAATGACACATAACCTAGTCTTCGCCGGACAACCAAGAAGTACTGCCACTCTACCCCAACATGGGTACGGGGCCTATCTAGATACTTGATCTTGTTAGTGTGTGTTCTATCCCAAAAAGATATAGAGAGGATGATACTCTGAACCAAAGTGTCGCCATGAGGGAGTAACGTGACATACAAAGTGAGGGATTAAGTTACCCCCCGGATGCGGCAATTGGGTCCCCTGTTTGGCAATGTGTGACATGGTGCCAGGGCGAATAAACCTAATTGAAGGGATAGTCATATACTAGCTTGTTTAGAGTGGACAGTTCGGATCATTCTTCTGATGCTTGCATATCGCTGTGTCGATCCATGGGTGGTTCATGGCAGATGATTGGATCTAGTGGAATGTGTGCACCTCTGCAGAGTAAAAGTATTCAGAATAGCCGAGCCCTCAGATATGGGCAGTTGAATGGCCATGTAGCTAGCATTGTGTCAATGTTTTCAAAAAGGAGTTTTGAAAAGGAGTTGGAACTTATGAAGTGCTGAAAGAAGGAACTTTGTACCGTGGAGGTACCACTGATGAAAAGCCAGAAGTTGTTTTACAAGAAGTTTTGCAAAGATAAAATCTTTCTTTTCTAAACAAAATCTGGAAGTTGATTCCAAGAAGTTTTGCAAAGAGAAAACTTTATTTTAACCAAGTTTTACAAAACCTCTTGTACATGTGATATCTACAAGAGAAAGAAAACTATATTATTTTCTTTTGAAGTATCTCCTTCTACAAAGATACAGAGATTTTCAAAATCAACTATGATATATCTTTCATATATCATGGATAGTGAACCCTATGTATAGCATACCTACTACACCATATAAGCATAGTTGCATTCTGTAAGCTACATGATGGGTGTCTTGCTGAGTACATTCAAATGTACTCATATTGGTTTCGTCCCTGGTATTTACTTGCCAGACATCCAGAAGGAATCTCAGGAGAAGATCAACAAGCAGGAGTACTGCGCTGATAGACTTGCGAACTAGGATCGTCTCCCAGTCAGCAGCCTGTAGGTTAAGGCGTGACTTGGGATCCACTACGTTGGTTTCGTTTTGCCTTCCGCTGTGTGTGTTGTGTGCTTGCCCTGCGTGGCAGTTGTGTTAGACTTGGTTATGCGACCATGTCTGTTTTGTAAGACCTTTGTGTAAACGTGTAATGGATGTTGTATCTGAATGCCAACTGGATATGTTTTTCACGACTGGTGTGATCTGGGATCGTGAATGTATGCATATCGGAGGTCCTTGAACAGTGGCTCGGGGGTCCTTACAAATAGTTTTGGTAACAAGGCTTGATCAACCTTGTTAACAACGTGATTTTGAATGAAGAAAACAATGTTTTCACTATGTTTTCACTTTCCCCAATTATGTTTTCACTATGTTTTCACCTTGTTACTTTTGTTTACTCATGTTTTCACCACCCCCCATTATGTTTTCACTATGTTTTCCTATGTTTCCACTGGTTATTTGCATATTAGAGTGTCTTAGAACTTCTGTAGAATTGGTTTTGGATTTGTTTTCCATCGTTCTATAATCGTTTTCCTAGATTATAATCATTTATCAAAATTCTGGAAATTCCTCGAAAATAAAGTTTCTCTAAAAATTCCAGAAAATTATATTAAATTTTTACGTTGAAAATGGGGAAGAGAGGCACCTGGGGCAACCCGGGGGGACCCACCATGCCTCCGCACCACCTGGTGGCGCGGGTACCCCCTGGTCACGCCAGGACAAGGTGTGGGGCCCCCTGGCCCTCCACTACTCCCCTTCCTGCCAAACATCTCTCTCTCCCCACCAAACTCAACACCATTGCTCAAACCCGTGTTCTTGCTGTTCTTCCTCGTGAATTTTTGATCTCCTTGATCATCCCATCTTTGCTGTTGAAATTTGGAGCATTTGTTGTCTGTATGTGACTCCTCCGATTATCCAAGTAGAATTTTGTTTAGTGGAGTATTTCTTGAGTATTTTGGTACTGTAGGTGACATGTTATGTGAGCTAGCATGCTTGTTTTATGTGAAAATAATTAGTTTTGATGCATGTATAGCCCTCTTACAAGTCTCTATAGTGGTTTCTTTCATATAGTTGCTTCAAAATCATTTTTTGTGATGCTTGTTAAAAATTTCAGAAATGTAGGGTAATGCATACCAACTTGACCAACATGAATTGGAAGTGCATGAAGTCATGAGAGTCCACTGAGAAGAGGGTGTATTCCCCTCCATCTAGGCAAGCTATGAATTCATGAATACTGAAGGGATTCTGCAAGACTTCCAAACTCTAATTTCTAATGCAGGGTTGGAACATTTCGTTGATGGTGAACCTAGTAAATACATAAAGCTGACTATGTCTGTGGTGCGGGATTTTAGTTTCAGTTGGTCTTTTCCTAACCCCATGGTCCACTACAAAATTTATAATAAAACTAACAACTTGCCTTTCGATGATTTTTGTGCAGCCATCAAAATACCACAGTGGGTATAATGTGAGAAGATAAGGGGGCAGCCCAAACCACTGATAGATTTGTATAAATAAATCTTCCAAGGGAGAAGTTTCTCAGATGAGAGTTGTAAAATTCAAAATATTCAACTCCCATCTATTCGATATTTTTCCTATTTCATTGCCAAGTGTGTTCTTGCTAGAAAAACTGCAAACAAATTATCTGTTTATGATTTAGATTTTAGCCCAGCTGCTTTGAAAGAAGATAGGTCTTATAATTTGGGTGCTTTAATAGCTTTCCGTTTTGCTGCTAACCGCGAGAAGGGGGAATTTGTGGAGGTCTCATCGCCTCTCGTTTATTAGCTTTGCATGGCGTGGTACCGCACCATTTAGACATTCAGTTTCCTGTAGAGAGGCTTGATCTTAATTCCATGATAAAAAATAAATTTGTTTCTACCTGGGCTAAATTGAATAACTTATCCTTTCAAATAACCTTTTTTCAAGAAATCAGGATGGATAGTAACTAAGTCATATCGAGTAGTCAATTTGCATGCACCTCCTTTGTTTTAACCTTGATGTCAGGGAAGGATGGTCACTCTCAGAGAGTGAATTTGATGCATACATTGAGGAGTGATGGCATGTACCACACGTTCGTTGGGAGACCCCAAGAGGAAGGTATGAAGAGCACAGTAGCAAGTTTCGCTCAGAAAGAAACCAAGGTTGAATCTACTGCTATGTGTTGCTGGGAACCCCAAGAGGAGGGTGTGATGAGCACAGCGGTCGGAGTTTTCCCCTTAGTTAAGAACCATGGTTATCAATCCAGTAGGAGAAAGAGAATCTTCGGAAGGTTGATGCCACTAACGGTGGTGCTGGCGCTTCACCGGTGTCAGTAACAACGTGGAACCTGCACACAACACAACCAAAATACTTTGCCCCAATGGTACAGTGAGGTTGTCAATCTCACCGGTCTTGCTGAATACAAAGATTAGACGTATAGTGTGGAAAATAGTGTATGCTTGCAGTAAGTAAAGAAAGCAGGAAAATGTTGTGTTTTGTTTGACAGTGTGGAAAATGGATTGGGGTTCATAGTTTCACTAGTGTTGTCTCTCCATAAAAGATAGCATGCTGGGTGAACAAATTACAGCTGGGCAATTGACAAATAGAGGTTGCACCGTAGTGCACAATATAACATGAAGATTACTATGGTATTTAGTGCGGGCATGACAACAAGATACATAGACCGACATCCATCTGCATCTATGACTAATAATCCACCCTCAGGTAATCATCCAAACCCCCTTAGGTATTAAGTTGCAAGCAACAGATAATTGCATTAAACAAAGTGTGTAATGTAAGCACGCGGGCACTCTCACCGTTGTTTTCTCCCTAATGGAAACAACACATCCTCCCCCTTCATGTTTCTGTCACTCGAGCAAGGCAACAAGGAGGCATGAACCCACTATCAAGCATAAATACTCCCTCTTGGAGTCACTAGCAACTACTTGCCCAGAGCAACCACAAGCAACGGAAAGCATGCAAGATCACAAATAACATATGCAATACAGACTATAATCAACTTGGCATAAGGTCAATATTCATCGGATCCCAGCAAACACAGCATATAGAATTACATAAGATCAATCTCGATCATGATAGGCAGCTCACGAGATCTAAACATGGAGGCATATGAGGAGGAGACAACCATCTAGCTACAACTATTTACCCGTAGTCCAGGGATGAACTACTCACGCATCACTCCGGATGCAGGCATGGTGATGTAGAAGCCTCCGGTGATGATTTCCTCTCCGGCAGGGTGCCGGAAACAGCTTCAGAACCCCCCTGATCTAGGGTTGACGACGACGGCGGCTGCGGAACTTTTTCGGGATTTTTGATCAGGTGCTTAGGGTTTTCCATCCGGGGGCTTAAATAGGCGAGAGGGCAAAGGCGGTGGAGCTCCAGGGGCCCCACACCTATAGGTGGCGCATCCACGGGGACCCACGCCACCCTATGGTGTGGCCCCCCTGTTGCCCGTCTTCGACTCCTCTTCGGTGTTCTGGATGCTTCCGGGGAAAATAGGAACTTCGGGCTTTGTGGGGTCCAATTCCGAGAATGTTTGCAGAACAACTTTTCTGAAACCAAAAACAGCAGAAAATAGGGAACTGACACTTGGCATCTTGTTAATAGGTTAGTCCCGGAAAACATATAAAAATGCTATAAATAAGGGAGAAAACAAGTAGCAATTGACAAAATATGATCATGGAGCATCAGAAATTATAGATACGTTGGAGACGTATCAAGCATCACGAAGCTTAGTTCTTACTCGTCCTCGAGTAGGTAAACGATAAAACAATAATTTCTGAGGTGACATGCTACTAACATAAACTTGATCAATCTAATGTAAAAGCATATGCACGCTGAGATCATAAAACTTTAAACACATACATGATAAATAAAACTTTAATAATAAAGCATAGCAATAACTTTGCATCACAAAGAGTAAATCAAATAAAGGATCATGAATAATAATGCAAAGAAAGGTAAACGTTTGTTTCAGGTATAGAGAAAGCATGGCAAAGTGATATTTCGATAGTCCTTAAGAGTGGGGCAAAACATAAATGCCAGGACACCTTCAAAGTTCATGAGGAAGACTAGAACACTTAATTTAATAGCAAATGGTATCACATCATGAAGTAATTATTGATGCTTATGGGACAAATGCACATAGAACTCAGAATGGCAAAAATGCTCACTCAACTGTGCATAAAGTTAGAAGATGGAGACTCAACATAAAAGTAAAAGAAAGGCCCTTAGTAGAGGGAAGCAGGGATCACTCATGTGCTAGAGATTTTATTTTATTAAACAGAGCTATTAAAAGTTTGACACTCCTCCCATCCATCTTTCACAAACCATGGCTAACCGACTCCTCGGGTGCCTGCCAACAATCACATACCATGGAGGAGTGTCTATATTTTGGGAGATGTATGCTAATGTCAACGAATGGTAAACAGAAAATACAGTACGTCACAAGCCAACTGGATTCACAAGAGTGGCTCCCATGCTGAAGGACACAACTGGTGTAGAAGGTCATCCCTCTTTCTCTTTTGTTTACACAATTATGCTTTGACTGATAAATCAGGGGCAAAAATAGTGAAGAGAATTTGTTTGCATTAATTTGGGGCTGGACACCCCGCTGCCAGCTCTTCCATCATTTGGATAAGCGGATGAAGACACTGGTCTAGGGTGTGAAATCCAATCAACAAGTGAGATAAAGATTCTCTATTTACGTCCTCATGAGTAAAAAGAGGAACATAAAGCAGGAGTAATTTTAATGGTTTTAAAGGTAACACATGAGCAATTTACGTTGGAATGGTAGTTAAATACCACACGTAGGTAGGTATGGTGGACATAATGGGAAATTTTTTGGTTTAAGGGAGTTTGGATGCACGAGTAGAGCTCATACTCAGTACAGGTGGAGGCTAGCAAAAGACTGGGAGTGACAAATCAAGAGAGCATAAGAGCCATAATCATGCATAGCGACATAAGCATCATTAATTAAAACATAAGCAATATCACAAGTTCAAAAACTAAGTGGTCGTGGAGGCTATTCGTGACTGGTTTGTAGTCATAAACATGGTGTGATCATGCACCAAGTGAACCAAATAAATCATTCGAAAGAGAATACCATATATTGATGCTTTACTATGACAAGAACAACTCATGAATCTTTCAATACATATTAAACACTCTCAGCTATTTTAGGCTAATAATGGTACTCAATAAACACAAGGCTTTAAAACTAAAGTAACATTTAGCATGACATGAAAAAGTCCTAGCCACAGTCTATATAAGCTTCTACTAGTATTGTTATAAATTCTACTTCAAGCAGCATTTTTCTTTCTCCCAACAAGCACAATACAAAACATGCTTTAACAAAAATAATCTTTATGATACAACAAGAAAACATGAGAGTACTCAAATAATACTACTAAAACTAAGAGCTCTGATAAGAGATGCATGCAAAACAAAGCTGAATAAATGCAGCAGCTAGACAACGATTAAGAATACAACGTATTCTCATGAAAAAGCGGAGCGTGTCACTCTCCAATAAAAGAATGTTGGGGTCCAACCAAGATTATTTAAAAATTAAAAACAAACTGAAAGAAAAAACTAAAACAAACTGAAAACAAAAATAAAGGACGCTCAAGTAAAGCACATAAGATGCGACCGAATAAAAATATAGTTTCACTAGAAGTGACCTGATAATTTGTTGATGAAGAAGAGGATGCATGGGGCATCCCCAAGCTTAGACGCTTGAGTCTTCTTGGAATTTTATTGTATGTACCACCAGGGCATCCCCAAGCTTATGCTTTTCACTCTTCTTGATTACATCATATCATCCTCTTCTCTTGACCCTTGAAAACTTCCTTCACATAAAAATTCTCACAATCTTCATTAGCAACGTTAGTGGAATTGAAATAATAAATTCACATGATTCAGTTTTAATACAAGTATAACACTCAAAAACACATTATCTACTGTCACAACTTCTTTCAAAACTCTTTTTCTCAAAAGAACACAAAAAGAAAGAGATTAAGATGCAAATGCGATAAATGGCAGAAATCTGTCAAAACAGAACAGCATGTAAAGATCGATTTTTTCAAAAATCTTTTGTTACCCAAATGAAAATGTGGTCTTCTAAGAAACGTTGCGTATATAAATCAAGATTAAGAAAAAGAAATCTTAGGTCAGTTTGAATTTTATGTGATTTTTAACGGAATTAACAGTGGACAGCAGAAATCTGTTTCCTGCGCAGAAATCCGAAATATAGTGTCAACTTTCCACTAGAGGCTTTACTTGGCTGAACAAAAACTCAAAAGAAAATATACAGCATGGTTGCTAAGGAAACAGACAACACCCAGGTGCAAAGAACACCAAAGAAAACAAAGAAAAACTGAATAAAAACAAAGAAATAAAACGGGTTGTCTCCCGGTAGCGCTTTTCTTTAACGCCTTTCAGCTAGGCATAAAAGGGAAACTCAAGTATTTTCAAGTGAAGAAGAATCAAAATCATATTTTGCTTTAATAATAGAGTAAAATGTTATCTTCATATTCTTTCTAGGAAAGTGTTCCAAACCTTTCTTGAGGGGAAGTTGATATTTAATACTCCCTTCTTTCATGTCAATAATAGCACCAACAGTTCTAAGAAAATGTCTTCCCAAAACAATAGGACAAGAAGCATTGCATTCAATGTTCATAACAACAAAATCAACAGGGTCAAGGTTATTATTAACCATAATGGTAACATCATGAATTCTACCAAGAGGTTTCTTCTTAGCATTATCAGCAAGATGAACATCCAAATAACAATGTTCCAACGGTGGTAAATCAAGAATATCATAGAGATTTTGAGGCATAACAGAGATACTAGCACCAAGATCACACAAAGAATTGCAATAAAAATAATTTACTTTTATCTTAATGGTAGGCTCCCAACCATCATCTAATTTCCTAGGGATAGATGTCTCAAGTTTCAACTTTTCTTCCCTAACTTTCATGAGAGCATTGGTAATATGTTTAGTAAATGCCATATTCATGGCACTAGCATTGAGACTTCTAGCAAGATTTTGTAGAAACATAATAACTTCAGAGATATTCAATCATCAAAATCAGTATTATTATCATCAAAAGTAATGGAGCCATTATCTCCTACATCTTTAAAAATTTCAGCACTTCTATCAGACGCACTTTCAGCAGTTTGAGGCAATTTAGCACGTTTCACCAAAGGAGTATGGATTTTCTTAACACCAACTACTTTAACATTGATAGTAGGAGGTTTACTAGCACTTGGAAATTCAGTTTTACTAGTGGTTGTGATAGTGCAAACTCTAGAAATATTATTGTTTTTAGCCAATTCATCCTCTCTTTCCCACCTAACACGTAATTCAACCATCAATCTAACATTATTGTATATTTGAACTTGGATGGCATTCAAAGTTTTACTTTGTTTAACATATTGTGGCAAAACCTTTAGTTTTAGAAAATCAACATCAATAGCAATACTACCTACTTTAGAGGCAAGAACATTTATTTTACCAAGCTTTTCCTCAACAGATTTATTAAAACCAGTTTGTGTGCTAATAAATTCTCTAAGCATGTTGTCAAGATGAGAGGTAGATATTTTATTGTTATTGTAGGAGTTGACATAAGAATTACCATAACCATTATTAGGAGGATAGGGCGTATAATTGTTTCCACCAAAATTATTTCTATAAGCATTGTTGTTAAAATTATTATTTCTAATAAAGTTTACATCAACATGCTCTTCTTGAGCAACCAAAGAGGCTAAAGGAACATTATTTGGATCAACTTGAGCTTTACCATTAACAAGCATAGACATATTAGCATCAAGACTTTCACTCAAAGAGGAGGTTTCCTCGACAGAATTTACCTTCTTACCTTGTGGAGCTCTCTCAGTGTGCCACTCTGAATAATTTATCACCATATCATCTAGAAGTTTTGTTGCATTGCCCAAAGTGATGGACATAAAGGTACCTCCAGCAGCTGAATCCAATAGATTCCTTGAGGAGAAATTCAGTCCTGCATAAAAGGTTTGTATAATCATCCAAGTAGTCAGTCCATGAGTGGGACAATTCTTCACCATAGTGTCGCACCCGGACTTCTAGGGGATACTCACAGTCCGTTAAACAGTAGATAAATGGCTTACGGGGCTTACCGGCACCCGCATCTCAATATGAGTAGGCCAACACGTAAACGTGTGACAACCATTCACTAATATTCATCGTCTGCACAAACCATCCCATAGAAATCCAGATACTTCCATTGACGTACTTCATAACATACACACATGGTACGTCAACGGCATTTGAACAATGGATATCACAACAGATCTCTAAGACACAAAGGATTGAAATAAGTTGCAAATAGCTCTCATTAGAGCAGAGATAGCAAATACAATCATCCAGAGGACACATGTCCCAACAATTCATCATTACATCACAGCGGAAGCATCCAAAATGTCTGAGTACAGACAAGATCCAAATAGGCCTAAGAGGCCGAAAACTAAAAGACGGAGCCCATCCACGAAGTCTCGGATCCTGCCCGGGTCCGCATCTACTCGTCAGCAGCCTCGTCATACTCCACGTAGTAGCCACCATGGGGATCCTCGGAAACGTAGTCTGCGGAAACCACAGCCCCAAAGGGGTCAGTACATAAACGTACTGGCAAGCAAGACTAACAGTTCACCAAAATGTACCCAACAACATCTAGCACAGATGCTTTGGGTTCAACGGAAGAAAGGGTGATACAAAAGATACTGCAGCGGGCTGCTCTAACCAACTACAAAAACATGCTACAACTTTCGACTAACAGAAAGGAGATAAGATCGCGTATCGTAACCAACTACAACTAACTCCAAACAAACCCATCATGGATCTCGCCCCTTATCCAAAGAAGAAATCCGAGGATAACTCACACAGTTGAATTAATGATGGTTCAAGTTATTGTGTCGATAAGACTATTACTAGTAAAGTTATCATTAGTTAGGTGTAAGTTGTTCTGAGTACTTGTTAGCCAGTACTTTCACCAAGTCATCCATAACCGCGGAAAACACGGCTTCTCGAGAAGATTTAACCCTGCAGGGGTGCACCAGTTTGGCCGTACACGTAAGAATAACCCGCCCGATGGGAAGGCCTTTCCCACCAAGCGGGGCACTCAACACAACTCAACTCTTCTTCGCATCAAGCCCAAAGCACCACGTGCTGTGCGTGCGCGGCTAATCGAGCCCCACGAAGAAAAGGGGACCCTCATAGCACTCTAAGACCACGCCGCCCTAAATGTCGACTACAAAAGTTCCACCCTGGCCTCGGGTTCGTACCTGCATATGCGTGCATCAAATGGAAAGCCCGAACTAAGTGTGGCGATTTGGACGAGATGCGAATCGAGTCAAATTGAGGGGGGCGCCCATACACGCTTCCCACATGCGGTTAGTGCGCTCATCATGGATCAGTAGACAAGACCCTTTTCCTAATTAGGGTCTACACTAGCAGGCCTCAAAACCACGCCGGGCCTCCTGCCGGTGCCTTATCAGCAAATTATTATTACCTCAAAATTAACAGGTTGTTGTTTAACATCGAGCCACAGAACATAATAGAAAAATAGTAACAGAGAGTAGCTGGTAACAGACTCGAGCAGAAACAACCCTAAGCATGCTAGTAAGACACGGGCAACAAGCAATGGGGTTATAGGTGTGGAGGTGAGGCTATAACAGGGTTAGGGATAACATGTGATAGGTTCGTAACAGAAGCAACGATTCATAGGGCTAGCATAATAGACAACGGAAAGTATCGGTATCCAATGTTGAAAGGAACACAATGGTTCATGTGAGTGAATACTTGCCTGCAAACTCAGCAGCCTGGTACTGAGCTAACTCCTCAGAAGGGGTGTCGTAAGTATCGTTCGTCTCAACGTCGTCGTCTAATCGAGAAGAAGCAAACAAACAACGCAGAGAGACAAACAATCAATAACATGGCATAGTGCACAATCATGGGATGATGCATGACCATTTAATTTATGCATCAAAATAAACTAGTTGACATGGTAACATAACATAATTAAATGGACCCACATGCAACTTGAGTTGCATATGAAAAGCCCATGAATTATGGTTGAATTAAATGATCTACAACTAAACAACATGTGTAAGTGAATTAGCATGATGCATGGATGAGGAAAACAGAAAGAAAACAACAGTAGAATCAAATTGAAATAAAGTTTACCAAGTTTGGAAATTTATTTATTAAGTTATGGAATTTTGGTTTCTTAAAGGTGTTACACAAGCATTTGTTGTTTTCACCAATTTAAATTGTTCAAAATATTTAACAAAATTCATATTTGGAAAGTACACAACATTTTAGGTGGAATACATGTTTTACTTGTTGAAAAAGCATTTAGAATAAATTACTTATGAATTAAACAAGTTTAAACAAGATTTAATTGAATTTAATTCAAGCATGAACTTATTTGAATTTTTATTTGTGCAAACCATTACATGAAATTCATATTTGAAAAGGTTATACTTTTATGGTTTGAAAACATATTTTATAAGTTCAAAAAGAATTTAATTTGAGCAAGTTATGAATTTAACAATATTAAATGATTTAAACAAGGTTTAAATTATTTAACCAATTTTAATTATTCAAAACATGAAACAAAGTTTATATTTGAAAAGGTGATTTAATTTAGCATGGAAAACATATTTTATTTGTTGAAAATGGATTTAAAATGAGCAAGTTATTATTTTGGCAATTTTAAATGCATTAATTAAGAAACAGTTGTTTTCAGCAATTTAATTTATTTAAAACAGAACACAAAGTTGATATTTGCAAAGTACATGAAAAATTGAATGGAAAACATATTTAGTTTGTTGAATTTGGAATTTTTATGCCCAAGTTATGAATTTTGCAAAATTAAATGAATTAAACAAGGATTCAAATATTTCACCAATTTAAAAAATTCAAAACAGTAAACAAAATTTATATTTGGTTAGAGAATTTAATTTGGTATTAAAAACATATTTAAAAAGTTGAATTTGGAGTTGAAATGAATTATTTAAGCAATTTCCAAAATTAGTTATTATTCTGCCATTTAATTAACAGTTAGGGGCTTAGAGAATAATTACAGGGGCTAAGAAAAATACTGGCAGGGACCTGGGTGTGATTAGAACTTTGTGCTGGACCTGAAAAAAAAAGATGGAAAAAAGGATGGTTTTATTGCGCAGGGGTGGGATCGAACCCACACCCTCCTGGGCGCGCGCAGAGGGCCACTGCCACTGCGGTGAGCTGTTCGATCGTTGACAGGTAAGGCTCGGGGGGGGGGGGTTAAGGTGCAGTAGCGGCTTAACTGAACTTTAAAGTTCAGGTTCTCTGAACTTCCGTCAGGTGCGCGACGGCCGCCGGCGAGGAACCGCGAGTGGACGCTGCTGCTGCGTGGTGCGTGCGTTGTGGGCTGCCGTGGGTGAGTGCAGGGATGCGGTGGCCGTGCGTGGATGCAGAGAGGAGGGAGAAGAGGAAGGTGGCGATGCTCACCTCGGTGAAGAACAGAGGGAGCAGCTCGGTGCAGGGAGGTGGCAGCGATGAACCCTTGACGGCGGCGGCGGCTCCGTGGCTCCCGGCCCGCGCTGAGGTGACGATGGGGTAGAGGAAGCCGTGGGGGCTTCATTCCCATCCCTAGTTCGCTCGGAGGGGGATTCCATCGGCGGCGGTCGCCGGAGGGAGGATGGGGTTTTCGGTGGGGTACGGGTTCAGAGAAGAGGGGGTATAGAGAGTAGATGGAGGTGGGAGAGGAGAAGAATGGAGGCGGGGAAGAGGGAGAAGGAGGGAGAAGGTAGGGCAGAGGGGAAGGGAGGAACCCTAGGGGGTTAAAAGGAGGAGGGGGAGAGCTCCCTGCCGTCTGCTGCTCCCCTCTGTCGACGTGGCTGCGTGGATTTCCTGCCGTACGAGGAAGAAGAAGGTAAGGGGGGTATCGGGCCTGAGGGGGGAGAGATGGTGGGCTGGGCCTGCTTGCCTGCCCCTCTCTCCCTTTGGGTTGTGGTTTTTATTTTTTTGTTCTGTTTCTTTTTTTTTTGGCTGAATAGAATTGGGAAGAAAAGGCTAGGGTTTTGATGTTAGAAAATTTTAGGAAAAATTGGTTTTGCTTAATTATTGTAACAGCAACAACTTGCCAAGTTTAGTTTTCCAAAAAGTTCAAAATAAGTTGCTGTTTGGAATTTGTTTGAAATTTGATGGGATTTTAATATTAATTGATCAATTTGAATTAAGCAACTTAAAAGTTTTAAATTCAAGGTTATTTGAAACAAGTAATTGATTGGTTTTGTAAGTTTCATAATTTCAAAAAAAAATTGTGGCTGTTTGTAAAATGCAATTGAATTTGAATGCAATTTGAATGAATTTTGAATATTAAGTGAAATATTGAAAGCAATAATTTAAATAGTTTGAACCTTAGTTTAATGGAAACAAATGATGGAAGTGTGTTGTCATTTTCATAATTTTCAAAAGGGTTGCTGTTTTGGAAATTAATTGAATTTAAAAATGGTTTGGTATTAGATGAAATATTGATTAGAAACAGATCAATAGTTTTGAAATTACACTTTAATGGAAACAAATGATTGTTTTGATTTGAAATATTCATTTGGAAATTGTAACATCACAAGTATGAAACAAAAGGTTTGAAATTTGGTTTGAAATTCAAATAGAAAACAAAGGAAAACAAAGGAAAACAGAGGAAAACAGTTGGAAAACAAAGCAAAACAAATGCAATGAACATGATGTCATGATGCAAAACATAAAATAACAGATAGCAAACATTCTAATGGCTATTTTTCATACTTGGGATGTTACAAAACGCCCCCCCTTGAAGGAATCGCGCCCCGAGATTCCTACTGAGAAGAGAAAAGGTCCGGATACTTCTTGCGAAGATCCTCTTGAGCTGTGACACGTGAAACACATCTTGCACCTTGGATAGTTTTTCTGGAAGTTCAAGACGATAAGCATTCCTGGCAACTCTTCTGGAAAGACGTCCGGGAATTCGCAAACCACCGGAACATTTTCAATTGAAGGAAGTGGTTTTGCATCGAGGATGTATAGTTGAATAGAACTTGATTCATTTGGAGAATAGACTATCTGGCCAGAAGGGTGGAACAGAGTTATTGATTAGACGCTGGTAGAAGAATTGTAGTGGAAAGCAACAACAAGGTTTGAACGGACGAAAAGGATGTTGAGAAGAACAGGATATCGAAGCAACATCGGGGAAACACGAGACCAAAGCACTCCCGAGGTACTACGGAAAAACCCATCCGGGCTTCTAAAGGATCAATATCTACTGCTTAAGCAATAGAGGATCTGCTTCCGGGGCTTACACGCCTCCGTTCTCAATCGTGAGTAGGCAACATGATAAATCATGTCACAACCACCTCCATTCCTACGGTCTAGTAGATATAACCATCCTAGAGAAACCAGGATTCGTGAAAACCTAACTTGAAAGTTTAGATGAGAAGAGAAAAACAACGTTGCACTTCCTTACCAGGAAAGGGAGGGTGGGTGGGGAAAGAAGAAAAAGAACAGAATTCCTACTCTCACGTTTCATTTTTCCTATATAGCTACAAAATAGTTTCTAGACTCAACTGCGACCAGTAAAAGGGATCCTACAGGCAGACAGGCTCTGATACCATTTGTCGCACCCGGACTTCTAGGGGATACTCACAGTCCGTTAAACAGTAGATAAACAGCTTACGGGGCTTACCGGCACCCGCATCTCAATATGAGTAGGCCAACACGTAAACGTGTGACAACCATTCTCTAATATTCATCGTCTGCGCAAACCATCCCATAGAAATCCAGATACTTCCATTGACGTACTTCATAACATACACACATGGTACGTCAACGGCATTTGAACAATGGATATCACAACAGATCTCTAAGACACAAAGGATTGAAATAAGTTGCAAATAGCTCTCATTAGAGCAGAGATAGCAAATACACTCATCCAGAGGACACATGTCCCAACAATTCATCATTACATCACAGCGGAAGCATCCAAAATGTCTGAGTACAGACAAGATCAAAATAGGGCTAAGAGGCCGGAAACGAAAAGACGGAGCCCATCCACGAAGTCTCGGATCCTGCCCGGGTCCGCTATCTACTCGTCAGCAGCCTCGTCATACTCCACGTAGTAGCCACCATGGGGATCCTCGGAAACGTAGTCTGCAGAAACCACAGCCCCAAAGGGGTCAGTACATAAACCTACTGGCAAGCAAGACTCACAGTTCACCAAAATGTACCCAACAACATCTAGCACAGATGCTTTGGGTTCAACGGAAGAAAGGGTGATACAAAAGATACTGCAGCGGGCTGCTCTAACCAACTACAAAAACATGCTACAACTTCCGACTAACAGAAAGGAGATAAGATCGCGTATCGTAACCAACTACAACTAACTCCAAACAAACCCATCATGGATCTCGCCCCTTATCCAAAGAAGCAATCCGAGGATAACTCACACAGTTGAATTAATGATGGTTCAAGTTATTGTGTCGATAAGACTATTACTAGTCAAGTTATCATTAGTTAGGTGTAAGTTGTTCTGAGTACTTGTTAGCCAGTACTTTCACCAAGTCATCCATAACCGCGGAAAACACGGCTTCTCGAGAAGATTTAACCCTGCAGGGGTGCACCAGTTTGGCCGTACACGTAAGAATAACCCGCCAGATGGGAAGGCCTTTCCCACCAAGCGGGGCACTCAACACAACTCAACTCTTCTTCGCATCAAGCCCAAAGCACCACGTGCTGTGCGTGCGCGGCTAATCGAGCCCCACGAAGAAAAGGGGACCCTCATAGCACTCTAAGACCACGCCGCCCTAAATGCCGACTACAAAAGTTCCACCCTGGCCTCGGGTTCGTACCTGCATATGCGTGCATCAAATGGAAAGCCCGAACTAAGTGTGGCGATTTGGACGAGATGCGAATCGAATCAAATTGAGGGGGGCGCCCATACACGCTTCCCACATGCGGTTAGTGCGCTCATCATGGATCAGTAGACAAGACCCTTTTCCTAATTAGGGTCGACACTAGCAGGCCTCAAAACCACGCCGGGCCTCCTGCCGGTGCCTTATCAGCAAATTATTATTACCTCAAAATTAACAGGTTGTTGTTTAACATCGAGCCCCAGAACATAATAGAAAAATAGTAACAGAGAGTAGCGGGTAACAGACTCGAGCAGAAACAACCCTAAGCATGCTAGTAAGACACGGGCAACAAGCAATGGGGTTATAGGTGTGGAGGTGAGGCTATAACAGGGTTAGGGATAACATGTGATAGGTTCGTAACAGAAGCAACGATTCATAGGGCTAGCAGAATAGACAACGGAAAGTATCGGTATCCAATGTTGAAAGGAACACAATGGTTCATGTGAGTGAATACTTGCCTGCAAACTCAGCAGCCTGGTACTGAGCTAACTCCTCAGAAGGGGTGTCGTAAGTATCGTCCGTCTCAACGTCGTCGTCTAATCGAGAAGAAGAAAACAAACAATGCAGAGAGACAAACAATCAATAACATGGCATAGTGCACAATCATGGGATGATGCATGACCATTTAATTTATGCATCAAAATAAACTAGTTGACATGGTAACATAACATAATTAAATGGACCCACATGCAACTTGAGTTGCATATGAAAAGCCCATGAATTATGGTTGAATTAAATGATCTACAACTAAACAACATGTGTAAGTGAATTAGCATGATGCATGGATGAGGAAAACAGAAAGAAAACAACAGTAGAATCAAATTGAAATAAAGTTTACCAAGTTTGGAAATTTATTTATTAAGTTATGGAATTTTGGTTTCTTAAAGGTGTTACACAAGCATTTGTTGTTTTCACCAATTTAAATTGTTCAAAATAGTTAACAAAATTCATATTTGGAAAGTACACAACATTTTAGGTGGAATACATGTTTTACTTGTTGAAAAAGGATTTAGAATAAATTACTTATGAATTAAACAAGTTTAAACAAGATTTAATTGAATTTAATTCAAGCATGAACTTATTTGAATTTTTATTTGTGCAAAACATTACATGAAATTCATATTTGAAAAGTTTATACTTTTATGGTTTGAAAACATATTTTATAAGTTCAAAAAGAATTTAATTTGAGCAAGTTATGAATTTAACAATATTAAATGATTTAAACAAGGTTTAAATTATTTAACCAATTTTAATTATTCAAAACATGAAACAAAGTTTATATTTGAGAAGGTGGTTTAATTTAGCATGGAAAACATATTTTATTTGTTGAAAATGGATTTAAAATGAGCAAGTTATTATTTTGGCAATTTTAAATGCATTAATTAAGAAACAGTTGTTTTCAGCAATTTAATTTATTTAAAACAGAAAACAAAGTTGATATTTGCAAAGTACATGAAAAATTGAATGGAAAACATATTTAGTTTGTTGAATTTGGAATTTTTATGCCCAAGTTATGAATTTTGCAAAATTAAATGAATTAAACAAGGATTCAAATATTTCACCAATTTAAAATATTCAAAAGAGTAAACAAAATTTATATTTGATTAGAGAATTTAATTTGGTATTTAAAACATATTTAAAAAGTTGAATTTGGAGTTGAAATGAATTATTTAAGCAATTTCCAAAATTAGTTATTATTCTGCCATTTAATTAACAGTTAGGGGCTTAGAGAATAATTATAGGGGCTAAGAAAAATACTGGCAGGGACCTGGGTGTGATTAGAACTTTGTGCTGGACCTGAAAAAAAATAGATGGAAAAAAGGATGGTTTTATTGCGCAGGGGTGGGATCGAACCCACACCCTCCTGGGCGCGCGCAGAGGGCCACTGCCACTGCGGTGAGCTGTTCGATCGT
Source organism: Alopecurus myosuroides (assembly GCA_028641055.1). Taxonomy (NCBI): domain Eukaryota; kingdom Viridiplantae; phylum Streptophyta; class Magnoliopsida; order Poales; family Poaceae; genus Alopecurus; species Alopecurus myosuroides. Next base: position 360,004,018 of record CM054058.1, read on the forward strand.
TGACAGGTAAGGCTCGGGGGGGGGGGGTTAAGGTGCAGTAGCGGCTTAACTGAACTTTAAAGTTCAGGTTCTCTGAACTTCCGTCAGGTGCGCGACGGCCGCCGGCGAGGAACCGCGAGTGGACGCTGCTGCTGCGTGGTGCGTGCGCTGTGGGCTGCCGTGGGTGAGTGCAGGGATGCGGTGGCCGTGCGTGGATGCAGAGAGGAGGGAGAAGAGGAAGGTGGCGATGCTCACCTCGGTGAAGAACAGAGGGAGAAGCTCGGTGCAGGGAGGTGGCGGCGATGAACCCTTGACGGCGGCGGCGGCTCCGTGGCTCCCGGCCCGCGCTGAGGTGACGATGGGGTAGAGGAAGCCGTGGGGGCTTCATTCCCATCCCTAGTTCGCTCGGAGGGGGACTCCATCGGCGGCGGTCGCCGGAGGGAGGATGGGGTTTTCGGTGGGGTACGGGTTCAGAGAAGAGGGGGTACAGAGAGTAGATGGAGGTGGGAGAGGAGAAGAATGGAGGCGGGGAAGAGGGAGAAGGAGGGAGAAGGTAGGGCAGAGGGGAAGGGAGGAACCCCAGGGGGTTAAAAGGAGGAGGGGGAGAGCTCCCTGCCGTCTGCTGCTCCCCTCTGTCGACGTGGCGGCGTGGATTTCCTGCCGTACGAGGAAGAAGAAGGTAAGGGGGGTATCGGGCCTGAGGGGGGAGAGATGGTGGGCTGGGCCTGCTTGCCTGCCCCTCTCTCCCTTTGGGTTGTGGTTTTTATTTTTTTGTTCTGTTTCTTTTTTTTGGCTGAATAGAATTGGGAAGAAAAGGCTAGGGTTTTGATGTTAGAAAATTTTAGGAAAAATTGGTTTTTCTTAATTATTGTAACAGCAACAACTTGCCAAGTTTAGTTTTCCAAAAAGTTCAAAATAAGTTGCTGTTTGGAATTTGTTTGAAATTTGATGGGATTTTAATATTAATTGATCAATTTGAATTAAGAAACTTAAAAGTTTTAAATTCAAGGTTATTTGAAACAAGTAATTGATTGGTTTTGTAAGTTTCATAATTTCAAAAAAAATGGTGGCTATTTGTAAAATGCAATTGAATTTGAATGCAATTTGAATGAATTTTGAATATTAAGTGAAATATTGAAAGCAATAATTTAAATAGTTTGAACCTTAGTTTAATGGAAACAAATGATGGAAGTGTGTTGTCATTTTCATAATTTTCAAAAGGGTTGCTGTTTTGGAAATTAATTGAATTTAAAAATGGTTTGGTATTAGATGAAATATTGATTAGAAACAGATCAATAGTTTTGAAATTATACTTTAATGGAAACAAATGATTGTTTTGATTTGAAATATTCATTTGGAAATTGTAACATCACAAGTATGAAACAAAAGGTTTGAAATTTGGTTTGAAATTCAAATAGAAAACAAAGGAAAACAAAGGAAAACAGAGGAAAACAGTTGGAAAACAAAGCAAAACAAATGCAATGAACATGATGTCATGATGCAAAACATAAAATAACAGATAGCAAACATTCTAATGGCTATTTTTCATACTTGGGATGTTACACATAGTTTTCATTCTTTCCCAAGCTTTAGCAATATGTTCACTATCAAATTGTTTAAAATTCATTATGTCACTTCTCAGGGATATATTCTTAGCAGGAGGATAATATTTTCCAATGAAAGAATCTTTACACTTAGTCCATGAATTAATCCTATTTCTAGGAAAAGATAGCAACCATTCTTTAGCTCTTCCTCTCAAAGAGAAAGGAAATAATTTCAGTTTAATAATATCTCCATCCAGATCTTTATATTTTTGCATCTCACATAGTTAAACAAAATTATTAAGGTGTGCAGCAGCATCATCAGTACTAATACTAGAAAATTGTTCTTTCATCACAAGATTTAATAAAGCAGGTTTAATCTCATAGAAAGCAGCAGTAGGAGTAGGTGGAGCAATAGGTGTGCAAATAAAATCATTGTGGTTTGTGCTAGTGAAGTCACACAACTTAGTATTCTCAGAAGAATAACAACTATGAAGTCACACAACTTAGTATTCTCAAAAGCAAGCAAGTAAATAACAAATATGAAGTGAACTAATTTTTTTGTGTTTTTAATATAGAGAAGAAAAACAAGACAAAAATAAAAACAAGACAATAAACAAAATAAAGATGTTGAGAGTGAGAGACTCCCCTTGCCAGAGGACTCCTTCCTCCCCGGCAACGGCGCCAGAAAAATCCTCGCTATGTGTTGTTGGGAACCCCAAGAGGAGGGTGTGATGAGCACAGCGGTAGGAGTTTTCCCCTTAGTTAAGAACCAGGGTTATCAATCCAGTAGGAGAATGAGAATCTTCGGAAGGTTGATGCCACTGACTGTGGTGCTGGTGCTTCACCGGTGTCAGCAACAACGTGGAACCTGCACACAACACAACCAAAATACTTTGCCCCAACGGTACAGTGAGGTTGAAAATCTCACCGGTCTTGCCGAAAACAAAGATTAGAGGTATAGTGCGGAAAATAGTGTATGCTTGCAATAAGTAAAGAAAACAAGAAAATGTTGTGGTTTGTTTGACAGTGTGGAAAATGGACCGGGGTTCATAGTTTCACTAGTGGTGTCTATCCATAAAAGACAACATGTTGGGTGAACAAATTACAGCTGGGAAATTGACAAATAGAGGTTGCACCGTAGTGAACAATATAACATGAAGATTACTATGGTATTTAGTGCAGGCATTACAACAAGATACATAGACCGACATCCATATGCATCTATGACTAATAATCCACCCTCAGGTTATCATCTAAACCCCCTTAGGTATTAAGTTGCAAGCAACAGATAATTGCATTAAACAAAGTGTATAATGTAAGCAATGATTATGCACACGGGCACTCTCACCGTTGTTTTCTCCCTAATGGCAACAGCACATCCCCCTTCACGTTTCTGCCACTCGAGCAAGGCAACAAGGAGGCATTAAACCACTATCAAGCATAAATACTCCCTCTTGGAGTCACTAGCAACTACTTGGCCAGAGCAACCACTAGCAACGGAAAGCATGCAAGATCACAAATAGCATATGCAAATAAAGACTATAATCAACTTGGCATAAGGTCAATATTCATTGGATCCCAGCAAACACAGCATATAGAATCACATAAGATCAATCTCGATCATGATAAGCAGCTCACGAGATCTAAACATGGAGGCATATGAGGAGGAGACAACCATCTAGCTACAGCTATGAACCCGTAGTCCAGGGATGGACTACTCACGCATTACTCCGGAGGCAGGCCTGGTGATGTAGAAGCCTCCGGTGATGATTTCCTCTCCGGCAGGGTGCCGTAAAACAGCTTCAGAACCCCCTGATCTAGGGTTGACGACGACGGGGGCTGCGGAACTTTTTCATGATTTTTGATCAGGTGCTTAGGGTTTTCCATCCGGGGGGCTTAAATAGGTGAAAGGGAAAAGGCGGTGGAGCTCCAAGGGCCCCACACCTATAGGTGGCGCGGCCCGGGGGACCCGCACCACCCTATGGTGTGGCCCCCCTGTTGCCCGTCTTCGACTCCTCTTCGGTGTTCTCGATGCTTCCGGGGAAAATAGGAACTTCGGGCTTTGTGGGGTCCAATTCCGAGAATGTTTGCAGAACAACTTTTCTGAAACCAAAAACAGGGAACTGGCACTTGGCATCTTGTTAATAGGTTAGTCTCGGAAAACATATAAAAATGCTATAAATAAGGGAGAAAATAAGTAGCAATTGACAAAATATGATCATGGAGCATCAGAAATTATAGATACGTTGGAGACGTATCATCTACCAGTAGAAGAAATAAATCACTTCCGAAGGTTGATGCAACTGATGTTGGCAGGGCGCACTATCGGTTCAGCAGCAACGTGGAATCTAGACAACACAATCAAATTACTTTGCCCCAACGAAGCAATGAGGTTTTGAATCTCACCGGTTTTGCTGAAACAAAGGATTAGACATATAGTGTGGAAAATAGTACTTCTTTGCAGTAATGAAAAGAGAATAATGATTGCAGTAGGAAAATACCGGGAAAACAGTGGTTGTATTATCAGTGTAAAGAAATGGACCGGGGTCCACAGTTCACTAGAGGTGTCTCTCCAAAACAGATAGATAACATGCTGGGTAAACAAATCACAGCTGGACAATTGACAGATATAAAGGTTGCACCATAGTGCATATGCATGACATGATGATTACATGTTATTCATACAAGCATTACAACAAGATACATAGACCTTTATCCAACTGCATCTATGACTAATAATCCACACCCAGAGTGTCACTCGAGCAAACCTTGGGTATTAAGTTGCAAGCAACGGATAATTGCATTAAGCAAAGTGTGTAATGTAAACAATAAAATCATCCTTAGAAAAAACATTGTTGTTTTCTCCCTAATGGAAACAACACATCCCCCACCCATTACGTTTCCGTCACTCGAGCGTGAGTGAAAGGGAGGCATGAACCCACTATCGAGTATAAATACTCCCTCTTGGAGTTACAAGCATCAACTTGGCCAGAGCATCTAGTAGTAACGGAGAGCATGCAAGATCATAAATAACATACACATGAAAGAACATGATAGATTCATAATCACTAGACATAGCATTCAATATTCATCAGATCCTAGCAAACACAACACGTAGCATTACAATAAGATGATCTTGATCATGTTAGGCAGCTCACAAGATCTAAACATGAGGCATAAGGAGGAGAGAACAACCATCTAGCTACTACTATGGACCCGTAGTCCATGATGAACTACTCACGCATCACTCCGGAGGCAGGCATGGTGATGAAGAGCCCTCGGTGATAATTCACCCTCCTGGAAGGGTGCGGGGAGAGCTCCAAAACCCTCCCGAACTAGGGTTGACGATGACGGTGTCTACGAATCTTTTTGGTGCAAAATGCTCGGGTATTTAGGAGAGGTATAAATAGGAGAGAGGGCAACGTCAGTAGGCGGCCAAGGGTCCCACACCAACCCCAGGCGTGGCCATAGGGGGGCATCGCCCTATGGTGTGGGGCCCCTAAGGCCCCCCTCAAGGTCCCCTCCGGTCTCCGTGTACTTGACATATTTCTAAGACTTCTGGGCTTTGTTTCGTCCAATTCCGAGAATGTTTCTAGAACACCTTTTCTGAAACCAAAAACAGGAGAAAACAAGAACTGGCTGTGTGGCATCTTGTCAATAGGTTAGTCCCAGAAAATCCATAAAAATGACATAAAGTGTATAAGAAACATGTAGCATAAGGCATCAAAACAACATGGAACAGCAGAAATTATGGATACGTTTGACACGTATCAAGCATCCCCAAGCTTAGTTCATACTCGTCCTCGAGTAGGTAAACGATAACAACAAATAATTTATAAGGTGACATGCTACCAACATAAACTTGATCATCACAAAGTAAAAGCATATGTACGCTGAGATCATAGTACTTTCAACACAAGCATGATAGATATAATTTTAACAATGAAACTTAGCAATCACTTTGCATCATGAAAAGTAACACAAATAAAAGATCATGAATAATAATGCACTTGAAAGTTATATGTTTGTTTTGAGCATAAAGAAAACATATCAAAGTGATATTTCACTTGTCTTTAAGAGTGGGGCAAAACATAAATGCAGGACACCTTCAAAGTTCAAGTGGATGACTAGAACAAATAATTTGAGAGCAAGTAATAACACATCATGAATCAATCAATAATAATCTTTGGGACTGATGCACATTAAACTCAGAATGTCAACTACCCTCTCTCAATTGTGCATAAAGTTAGAAGATGGAGACTCAACATAAAAGTAAAAGAAAGGCCCTTCACAGAAGGAAGCAGGGATTAACTCATGTGCTAGAGCTTTTTATTTTATTAAATAGATGTATTGAAAACATTTTTTTAGAGAGGTGTATGCTTCTGTCAACGAATGGTAAACAGACAATACAGTACGTCACAAGCCAACTAGACTTCACAAGAGCGGCTCCCATTGAAGGACGTAACTGGTGTAGAAGGTCATCCTTGTTTATCTTTTGTTTACACAATTATGCTTTGACTGATAAATCAGGGGGCAAAAATAGTGAAGACAATTTAATAGTAACCAATTTTGGGGTTGGGCACCCTGCTGCCAGCTCTTCTATCAATTTGGATAAGAGGATGCGCCACTAGTCCAGGTGTGTAAAGTCCAATCAACAAGTGAGATAAAGATTCTCTATTTACGTCCTCATGAGCTAAAACAGGGGCACGAAACAGGAATAATTTTGAAAGTTTTAAAGGTAGTACATGAGAAATATACTTGGAGTGGCGGTTAAATACCACATGTAGGTAGGTATGGTGGACACATTTGGCAAACTTTTATTTTTGGGAGTTGGATGCACGATTAGAGCTCATACTCAATACAGGTGGAGGCTAGCTGTCGAATCCCTGACTCGACAAGTCCCTTAGGTGACCCTATCGGGTTTCGATTAGGAGAAGTCATGGGCGCTGGTGAGATCGTCGGCTAGACAGGAGGCAAGATTTACCCAGGTTCGGGGCCCTCGTAGAGGTAAAACCCTTACTCCTGCCTCGTGTCGATCTGTATTGGATGATTAGATCGGTTACAGGTTGCTCGAATCGAGAGTAGATCTCGAGTTCCGAGGCTTTTTGGTCGTGCGGTATTGCTTGGTCCTCTCCTCGAGGGCTCTCCTGGCCTTATATAGATGGCCAGGTCTCGAGTCCTACCCGGAGAGGATTCAAACCCTAGCTAGGTCGGTTACAAAACTTCCTAACTTAACCCACAAGTTTATTGCGGGTGGGCTTCTGGTGGGCCTTCTGGAGTCTTCCAAGGGCGCCTCTTCTTGGGCCTTGACATTGGGCCTGAGAGGGGGTGTCCTTACCCGCAGGGTCCAAGATCTATGTCTTCGTCAGTAGCCCCCGAGCGTGTGCTCGATTGGGATTTATTTCCAGTCGGGTAGACGGTCAGACCTTTTTTGATCTCCTCCTGGAAGTTCAGCTCGACAGTTGTTGTCTACGAAGGGTGTGTTCCCTGTTTTGTGAGTTAAAACGCTCGAGTATCGAGCAGCATAGGTGCCAGTTTTTGCGGCTTTATTTGCAGAAGGATGTGACACAGTAGCTTGGCTCTCCCGAGAGATCAGGGCCAATTAATTGCGACTAGGGCAAAAACATTCCTGGCCTACACAGATTCGAGACCTCCGACTCGAACCCGATGAGGTGATTGTTGCGACTGGGCCGTTGTGGACTTATCGAGTCGAACTTAACCTATGAGGGTACCTGGCGCGTCCGCTAGGATTTTTCTTCGTGTTGTTGACACGGAACTATGCCGGAGGACGCAGCTTTCGAGTGCGATTCCAGGCCCAAAAGAGAGATCTTTCTGGGTCTTACCTTCGTATTCGAAGAATACGGCATCCAGATGTGCCTAGTCGGCTGAACAATCCAGGTTTTTATGATGTATAATTATCACGTGTAGGAGAGGTAGGTTTTTTCCACCCGATGAATTTGTTTGAGCTCCATACGAAAGAAGTTTCGTGTTGGAAAAAACCAAGTCCGTATGAAAGAGTTTTCATGTTCGGGATGCTGTGCCCATACGAAAGAGTTTTCGTGCATAGGGTATTTTCCTCTCTGTTCAAAGAGGTCTTGCTTTATGAACTGTTCATGGAAAAGTTGCTTTTATCCGAAGGAATTGATATTCGTACGAAGATAATTTCGCGTTTGAACTTCCAGTCGAAAAGATCTCAATTTTGAATGACGCCCGCCATGACGTCATGGCGCACTCCTCTTCTCCCGATGGGACGTGACGGAGTGGTAGCAGATGGTGGCCCACCTTGTCAGCTTTTTGACCGGGGAACGAGACGTCGTTCCCGTTTTTTACGCGAAACGCGCAGTAAATGCGCACGATCTTCTGTTAAGATCGTGGCACGAAACAGCGCAGGCCGCCGCTTCGTTTCATCCTTACGCGTGGCAGCCGTGATAGGTGCCACGTAGCGCATCGTACGGCTGAGATTGCCTTGCCCCGTGTATAAATAGGGGTGTTAGTGCCGCAGTAAAATTTTCCCCGCTCTCTGTCTTCATCTTCTTCCTCGCGCCCATCTTCATCTTCTCCGTGCTCGAGCTCTTGCTGCAAACAATGGCTGGCGGAAAGAAGCGCGGCGCTGCCGTTTCTGCGTCCGGCGAACCTTCCGCGCAACCCGCGCCCCGCGCCGGCGACTGGCGTTCTCCCAACACCACCGCAAAATGCATCAAGGAGATGCAGCGGGAGGGGTTGCTGCCGGCGGAGGCGGAGAAGCGCGTCCGCCTCGGGAAAAAGGAAGAGGTACCTAATCCCCAGTCGAACGAGCGCGTGGTCTTTGTGGACCACGTGACTCGGGGCCTCTCTTTTCCCCTTCATCCCTTCTTCCTCGGGTTGCTGTGTGCCTATGGCATACAGCTTCACGATCTCCCCCCGAACGCGGTGCAGCACATCACGTGCTTCATCGTGTTCTGCGAGTGCTATCTTGGCATTCGCCCGCACTGGGCGCTGTGGAAGGCGCTTTTCAAGGTCCGGATCTTCCGCGAGAAGTCGCGGGTGGAGTCCGAGCTTGGCGAACCGCTTCGCACCGGCGGCTTCGGGATCCAAGCTCGACAAGAAAGCAGCTACTTCAACATGCACTTCGTCGACTCCGCCCAAAGCTGGCGGAAAAGGTGGTTCTACGTCGTCGACAACAGCTCGGGTGGGATTGTAGAGTTCCACCCGTTCGCTGTTTTGACCAGGCGAAAGTCTTGGGGGCACAAGATGTCAACCGAAGAGACGCAGACTGTTGCGCCTTTACTCGCGAGAGTAGCCGCTCTTCGGGACCAGACCGCGGGAGTTGTGCTCAACGGGATGCATCTGGCGAGCATCTTCTTGAAGCGCAGGATCCAGCCGCTCCAACAGAGGCCCTCTGCCATGTGGGAGTATCAGGGCTCAGAAGATCCCAGTCGAGTAAGCCGCGAGGAACTTTCGAATGTAGAATTCGAGAAGAAAATCGCGGGTATCACCCGACTGAAGGTTGGAGAGAAATTCCCCGATTGCTCTGTTCAAGCCTTCGCCGCCTCAAATCCTCCCCCAGCCGAGGTTAGTTTCTTTCTCTTCTTTCGTTTTTGAGTTGTTCCTCTTTTCTCCGTTCAGAGTCTTAGTCGATAAGATTTTCTTCACCTTCTTCTTGTATTTGCAGAGCCTAGCCATGGCGGACTGCTACCCGCCAACCACGGGGGAAGCCGCTTCAGAGCAAGTGTCGAGCCATCAAGACGGCCCGATTGACACCAGCGTCGCCAATGCCTCTTCGAGTTCAGAGCACGATTCTTCGGATGACGTTGCGGACTCGAATGGCGCTCCGACGAAACGTCGTCGGGTAGATGAGGACGAAGCTACCTCCAAAGACAAATCTTTGGAAGCATCGCCCGGTCAGGCTCCTATCCATGCGACTCCACTGCGCTCCCTTGCTCCTTCCCCTTCGATCCCAGTGATGACGCCCGCTTGGAATGCGGACTTGCTGGATGACGACGAGGATGACGAGTAAGTGTTTTTCCCTTAATCTTGGTCGAACATTTTCTGCGCTTCGATATCGACTGTTTCTATCTTTCGATGCAGTCTGCAGGCGATCAGTCCTCGCAGGTACGCGGCTGCTGTTCCTCCCGAAAAGAGGAATAAGGGCAAGGATGCGGGTGAAACTCCCACCACGGGCACCGTCCAAAACTCCCCTAGAGCAGCCCCCGAAGTCGTGACAATGGTGCGTGAAGCTCCAAGCTTTGCCGCCAGGGCTTCTGCTTCTAAGGAAGTGACGGATAGCTCTGCGGATCCGCTGTCTCGCGCCTCTGGCCAGGTAAGCTTCGTCTTCCGTCTTGAAACCATAATTTATTTTTATCGGGTGCACGACAGTGCTCCCGATGGGAGTAGCCCCCGAGGCTGTAGTCGATCGCATGCGATCGGCCACAGGCTCAAAGTCTAGTTTAATTCCTCTTCATGCTTTAATTTTCATCGGGTGCACGGCAGTGCTCCCGATGGGAGTAGCCCCCGAGGCTGTAGTCGATTGTAAATAATCGGGTACAGGCTCAAATTTGATCCTTTTAACTCTTCCGTCTTCGCGCTTTTGCAGTCACTCGTTGATTCTCTTGCGGCGATTGGTCGCCGCGTCGTTCTCGCTGAATCGGATTGCAAGTCTCTTCGAGCGGACCGCAACCGACTCCGGACTGAAAACGATCTTCTTAAGGGTGAGCTCTATCGTTTCCCTGTCTTCCACACTCCATTCATTCTTGAGTTTTTGACAAGCGTCTCTTTGCAGCTCGACTTGAATTTGCAGAATCCGAAAAGGTCAAATTCTCTGAACAGGTAACTGCTCGAGAGGCTGACCTGACGGCCATTCGACAAGAGCTAGAGGCTTCCCGTATGCAGTCGGAAGACTTCAGTCGACAGCTTGCGGACGCGCGGAAGTCCTTGAAGGAGTTAGAGAAAACCGGCAGTAAGGCCGACAGCGAGCTTGTCGGGTTCCTCCGTCCCCTTGCTGAGCGCTTCGCGGGTAAGCGTGTTGGAATTTCGCGATTCTGATTCTTCACTTGGCTGTAGTTTGCTAAGTATTATTTTCTCCCTTCGCAGGTATTCTGGATGTTCCTCTAGAAATCCCTGGACTCCAGCGGGTGGATGTGGTAACCGATACACTTGCCCAGCTTAAAAGGCACGCTGATGGAGTTTTCTCCATGGTCAGTGATGCCACCCAAGTGCTGGGGCAACTGTACGGTCGCCTCCTCGCCAACGCCACTCCTGCACCTGCGCTAGATGATATGTTGAAGGTCTTCTCAGAAGGAAAACTTCTGGATGCCTTTGCAGTCGCTCAATCGGAGGCTGGCGCGAAGACTGCGATCCAGTTTGCTCTGGCGCACGGAGTCGAAGGGTTGGAGGAGGCTTACTCGTCCATTCCAGTCGATCCTTCCACGGGCAAAAAGGTACGGCTCTCTCGTTTTGGCGAGCAAGCCGCCATTCTTGCTCGGAAGCTTTCTGAGATTTTTGCTCGGAAGAAGGGAGGGTCGACTGGCGCTAGTGGGAGCACCAATGTAGCCTCGTAGCTTTTTTTTATTTCCTTCTTTGAATGTAATGAACCTTGGGATGTATTCCCGTACTTTTGTTGTCCTTGATCGAAGCATTTATCCTTTGGAGTTTTTATTCTTCCTGTTTGTACCTTTGTCTCCCGATGGGAGTAGCCCCCAAGCGTGTTTAGTCAGATGTGCGACTAGAAACCACTCGAGTAGGGCATCTCACTTCTTTCCTTGTGCTTCTTCCAGGCTACTGTGTTTGCCGCGGAAACTTCTGGTGGACGTGGTAATCCAGTAAATCCACTTGTGGCCGCCGTGGGCACTTTTGCTGGCCTTCGTGATAAGGTTCAGGAGGGTGAGCGTAGGCTGAAAGCTTTGCGCGGGGTGGCTGATGTGGCGATATCCAAACAGAAATTGGCGGCTGAGCGCGAACAATTTCTGATGGACGAGCTATCTTCAGTTGCGAGGGAGTTGCTATGTAAGTGGTGCAGCCCCCGTGCATTTTTTCTCCTTTTGTATTCTTCAGCTGACTAAGTGCATCTGCCCTTCAGTTGTTAGACCGAATGACAGGGAGGAAAAGCAGTGGGTGGAAAACCACATTCACCAAGAGGCTAACAGCCCAAAACCTCATGCGAATAACTTCTGGTCTGATCGCAGTCGAGGGTTTGTGATGGCCACCTTGAAATTCCGAGTGCTGCAGGCGAGAATTCTCGTGGGTTCTTTTCACGAGGTCTTGATCGCGATGAATGCGGCTTTTTATCCACTCGAAAGGGGTCCCGAAGACTGGAGCTATCTACTCAGGCTGTTTAGTCGGGAAGGGGAGATTCGCACGTGCGTACGCAAACAGATGACGTGCGGCGCGGTTGTGGCTCTCTCCTTTGTCCGAATATGGCATCCTGAGATAGATTTGAACTCCGCAGCTCGGCGCCCAGATTATGCAATCGAGGACATCACACCTTTTTATGATGCTGTACGCCCTGCAGCCGAGAAGATTATCCGAATGACCTCTGAAGAGGTAGATAGGGTCTTAGCGACTGAGAATGCTCGGCGTTTTGACTGATCTGTCGGATGTGAATATCCTGTAAACTGTTTATAGTTTGTAAAAATCGTTGTAAGGTGTGTAACCTTGTATTTGATGATATTTCTTTGGGATGCTAAGTTCTTAGGTGTAGCCCCCGTGTGTGCGATGGGGTGTGTACCTGTGACTTTTAGCATGCAGTAAACAAGAAGCTTCGGGTAAATATGATGAGGAAATCATGTATTTTTATTGCAATGACTGAGAAGTCATGTATTCGAGCTACAAAATTGGCTAGTATAGCCTTATTGTTGTAGAAACAAGTAAACCTAAGGGTAGAACTTGCGGAGTTGTGCAATATTCCATGGATTGGAATAGATTCCTCCGGTCGCTGGATTCTTGAGCCTGTAGGCTCCTCCTGGGATAACTTCGTGTACAATGAAGGGTCCTTCCCAAGGTGGTTCGAGTTTGTGTCCTTCCTTCTGCTTGAGCCGCAATACTAAGTCACCTACCACGAATGACCTGTGGCGTATGCGGCGACTGTGATAGTTGCGTAGCGATTGTTGATAAACTGCGGATCTTGCGAGTGCGATGTCCCGCATTTCGTCGAGTGCATCCATATCGTCTGCAAGTGCTTTGTTGGAGGTTTCTTCGCTGTAGGCCACAACCCGTGGGGCGCTGAATCGAACTTCCTCGGGAAGGACTGCTTCCGCCCCGTATACCATAAAAAATGGTGTGTATTTTGTAGACCTGTTTGGGGTCGTCCGTAGGCTCCAGAGTACGGAGGGTAGCTCCTCTGCCCAATGCCCTGCTGCGGGGTGCAGACGGTCGAGTAGTCGTTTCTTGATCCCAGCCGAAACTAAGCCGTTGGATCTTTCGACTTGTCCGTTCGTTTGCGGGTGGGCGACCGAAGCAAACTTGAAATTGATGCCTTTCTCTTCACAGAACTGCTGTGTTTCCTTTGCCGTAAAGTTTGTGCCGTTATCTGTAATGATGTCGTGTGGCACACCAAATCTGCATATGATGGAATCGAGAAACTCCACGGCGCATTGGGCGCTGGCCGAAGTTACTGGTCTTGCCTCTATCCATTTTGTGAATTTGTCGACTGCGACCAGCAGATGTGTATATCCACCGGGTGTGGATCTGCGTAATGGTCCAACCATGTCTAGCCCCCACTGTGCAAAGGGCCAGGCGATGGGTATCATGTGCAACTCCGTAGCGGGTGCGTGCGGCTTTGGTGCGAATCGCTGGCAGGCGTCGCATCTATCGACCAGGTTTTTTGCATCGGTGGCTGCTGTGAGCCAGTAGAATCCTGCTCGAAAGGCTTTCCCCAATATCGCTTTCCAGCTAGCATGATGTCCGCAATCACCCTGATGTATGTCTCGAAGTAATTCCTTGCCGTCTTCGGGTGCGATGCAACGCTGAAGTATTCCCGAGATGCTTTGTTTGTATAATTCTCCGTTAACCACCCGAAAGGATTTGCTACGCCTGATTAGCTGTCGAGCCTCACGTGGATCGGCCGGGAGCTGTTTGTTTAGCAGGTAGTCGAGATATTTCTGCGTCCAGACTGGTTCGACCAGGAAAACCTGCCGTGATATGTTATGAGTAAGCTCGAGAAGCGCGATTTGCGGGCTGACCTCTGTTTCCATTGCTGCGGGTGTTTCTGCGGGTTTCTTCAGTTTGATCGATCTCTTAATCATCCGCTCGAAATATATCCCTGGCGGTATGGGTGTGTTCGTGGAACCCATGTTGGCCAGTCTGTCTGCTTCTTCGTTGCTAGATCTTGCAATGTGCTTTAGCTCGCACCCTTTAAAGCTTCCTTCGAGTAGGTTATACATGTCGCGATATGCAACCATGTTTTCGGCAATGGCGTCGCATTCTTTCATTGTTTGCTGCACTATGAGGTTGGAATCGCCGTAGATCATTAATCGGGTAGCTCCACAGGCGATTGCCATCTTCATCCCGTGCAATAGTGCTTCATATTCTGCGTCATTGTTCGATGCTGGGTCATCGGGTGGAAAATCCAGTCGCAAGACGTACTGCAGTTTGTCTCCGCTAGGTGAGAGGAGGACGATTCCTGCTCCTGCTCCTTCGTTTCTCTTGGATCCATCGAAGTACATTATCCAATTGCTCGTATACTCGGGTGGCCCGGGTGTTTGCAGCTCTGTCCATTCGCTGATGAATTCCACGAGAACTTGGGATTTGACTGCGTTGCGTCCAGCATAGGTGATGTCCCAGGCGCCCAGCTCGATGCTCCACTTTGCTATTCTTCCGGATGCCATAGGGTTGTTCATGATTGTCCCGAGTGACGCATCATTAACCACTGTGATGGCGTGTTCCTGGAAATAATGTTTGAGCTTTCGAGCTGTGAGAACAACCCCGTATGCGAGCTTCTGATAGTGAGGGTAGCGTTGTTTGCATGGCGAAAGTACTTCGCTGATGTAATATATTGGTCTTTGAACTCCGTATGCTTTGCCGTCTTCAGGTCTTTCGACTACGATCGCTGTGCTGATGACCTGGTTTGTAGCGGCTAAGTATAAGAAAAGTGGCTCTCTTTCTTGCGGTGTCGCAAGGATGCGCCTGCTTTGCAAGGACCGCTTCAGATCTGCGAACGCTTTTTTAGCTTCGGGTGTCCATTCGAATTTGTCCGTCTTCTTCAGTAATTTGTAGAAGGGTAATGCCTGCTCTCCCAATCGTGCGATGAATCTGCTTAGGGCTGCTAGTCGTCCTGCGAGCTGCTGTACTCCGCGTAGATTGGTTGGCTCCTTCATAGTCAATATGGCTTGTATTTTCTCCGGGTTGGCTTCGATGCCTCTGGCGGATACCAGGTACCCGAGAAGTTTGCCTGCGGGGACACCGAAAACGCATTTGGTCGGATTGAGCTTGATCCGATATGCGTTAAGGGCGTCGAATGTTTCTTTGATGTCCTCGAGGAGTGTGTCCTCCACTCGAGTTTTGATGACGATGTCGTCGACGTACACTTGTACATTTTTGCCAATGAGATTGGCGAGGCATCTTTGCATGCAGCGCTGATATGTTGCGCCTGCGTTCTTCAGCCCGAAGGGCATTGTCGTGTAGCAGTATACACCGTGTGGTGTGATGAAAGCCGTCTTCTCCTCGTCTTCCTTTTTCATGCGGATTTGATTATATCCTGAATAGGCGTCTAGAAAGGAGAGACGCTGGCAACCTGCCGTAGAGTCCACGATCTGGTCGATTCGTGGTAGAGGAAAGTTGTCCTTGGGGCAGTGTTTATTTAGCGACGTGTAGTCGATGCACACCCGAAGGATATCCGTGTTTTTCTTGGGGACCAACACCGGGTTTGCTAACCAGGTGGATATTTTGATCTCCCTGATGAAGTTTGCGGCTAGCAATCTGTTTACTTCTTCTCCAAGCGCTTTCTGCTTAGGTTCTGAAAATCGTCGAGTCGTCTGTTTGATAGGTTTGGCGTCAGGAAAGACTTCGAGTGAGTGCTCGGCAAACTCCCTGGGTATTCCTGGCATATCTGAGGGCTGCCAGGCGAAAATCTCCCAGTACTCACGGAGGAGTTTGACGAGCGCGCCTTCCTATGCTGGCGAGAGGGTTGTGGAAACCATCGCCGTCTTCGCGGAGTCTGTCGGGTGCACTTGGTGCTTGCGAGTATCGCTGTTGGCGCTGAATTCCAGTTCGGGTGCGTTTTTCTTCGTGAGGGGCATAACGGAGTGGTCCGTTGTTTTTGCTAACTCTTGAAGTTCTTCTTGCATCCCGAAAGATTTTGCGATCTCATTAAATTCTATGTCGCACTTGTCCGATTTCTGGAAGTCTCCGTCGATGGTGATCACACCGTATTCGCCAGGTAGCTTGAGCTTCAAGTATGCGTAATGTGGCACGGCCATGAATCTGGCGAACGCTGTTCGACCAAGAATGGCGTGGTACTGTGAGGGCCAGTCGACGACTTCGAAGTCCAGGAATTCCCTTCTGTAGTTGCGTGGGGAGCCCAGTACAACTTCTAGGTTGATTGTTCCGAGTGGACGGATTGCTTTGCCCGGAACTATCCCGTGGAAGGATGTTTCTGATTCCCTTAGGCCGTCCAGATTTTTGTTCATTCGACGGAGTGTATCCGCGTAGATGATGTTGATGCCACTGCCACCGTCCATGAACACGCGGGCCAGGTCATAATTGCCAATTTGAGCTTGAATGACGAGGGCGGCGTGTCCCGGCCGATAGACTCGTGGCGGGTGGTCTTCTTTCGAGAACGTGATTGGCTGATCGGCCATCTTCAGGTACTCTGGCTTTGTTGGTGGCGTCTGCACTGCCATGCATATTTGTCTCGAGTTAGTCTTTTGAGCTCTGCGAGAGGGGCATACCTTCTGTATCATCCCGAGGAGTTGTCCGTGCGGAGTCGGGTATGTATTTGCTCCCGCGTTTTGTTGTGGTGGCGCTGGCAATGCGGCGAGCGCCATGTTTGGGTTGGTCGGTGGAGGTGGAGGCGGTGGTAGCTGGAATTGTTGTCCCCCTCCTGGCAGTGGTGGATAGTTTTGGGTGGAAGCGAATCTTTTCTTGGCGAGCGCGTCCGAGATTTCGATGAACTTTCGGCAATCCTTGAGAAGGTGTGTTGCCTTAGTCTTGCCCGTGCGCTTGTCTGTGAACAGATGTAGCGAGCAGTACGCATCGAGGTCTTCCTCGGGTGATTTTTCTTCTGCTTTTGGTTTCCACTCGCGACTTCCGCGACGACCGGAGTCGCGACTTCGCGTGAATTCTGCTGCCACTAGTTCTTCTCTATCATCGTGGTCGTAATATTTTCTTCTCTTCCTTCGTCCGTGGCGGTCGTCCTCGTGTGCAGGTGATGATCCTCTTTCGTTGCGTACTGCGTCTTCTCCATTGGCCCATTTTTCGGCTATGACCATGAGCTCCCCGATGGTTTTGGGCGCGGCTCTGCCGAGCTCTTCTCGAAACGCGGTTCTTCTTGCTCCTTTGGCGAAGGCCTCAATCGCCACTTCTTCAGAGATTGTCCCTGCGGTGTTCCTGAGCGTGTTCCACCGCTGGATGTACTCTCGGGTGGATTCACCGCTTTTCTGTTTGCAGGCTCGTAGTTCTTCGATTGTAGCCGGTCTCTTGTAGGTCGACTGGAAGTTCTTGCAGAAATCACGGTGCAAGTCATCCCACGATGCGTAGCAAGATCGCGGTCTCCTCTCCAGCCAGCTGCGAGCTGCTCCGGCTAGGTGCAAATTGAGGTATTGCATGGCCGTGTTCTTGTTACCACGTTGGCATTTCACTGCCGTGAGGTAGTCGCTCAACCATTGAGAGGGCTCGAGTGAGCCGTCGTACTTCGTCACTTCCGTGCTGAGCTTGAATCGCTTGGGTAGGGGCGCCTCGCGGATGCTACGGGCGAAACATAGTGCGCCGCAGGTTTCGTCATCCGAAGAGCCGGACGATGATCGATCGCGATATCTTGACGCCCTCGCTCTATCCACTTTGTTTTGCGCGATGTCTGATCGCGCGTCCCGTCCGGGTTGATCGCGATCGGAGTTCTTCCGTGGTTCCTTGCTTCGTTTGCGTGAACGGCTGCCGCGGTGTCGCGGGCTTTTTTCTCTCGGGCTGTCGTCGCCGCTGCTTCGACTGTCATCACGGCGGCGGGCTTCTTTCCCTCGGCCACGACGTGGCGACTTGTCTTTTCTCGGGGAAGAGCTTCTGTGCCTGCGGGGCGTTTCCTTGTCCTTATCCTTCTCCAGTCGCTCCTTCTCCAATTGTTCTTTGCGATCGTGAGAGGCGAGCCTCGCGGCCGCCAGCCCTAGACCTTTGCGAATGTGCTTGTATTGTTCCACCCGGGGATCGCTATCCGTTGGCTGATTCATCTGCATGTAGGTTGCTGCGGCTAGGATCGCAGCGGCTGGGGTTTGCGGGTAGACGTTGCCATCGTCGTCGACCCTCATGAAAGAAGACGTGGTAGACCTGTTGGTTCCAGCCATAGATTCGTGGTCCCTCGTCGACGCTGCGGGTCCCTTCCCCCTAGGTCGGGTACCGACTGAAGGTGCGTGGGATAGCTCGGCTCGACGTTGGCTTGATTCATCCGCCGCTCTCCTGCGACGGGCTAGATCTGCTCGGGCGTCCTTGATGTTTGAGGCCGCCCTCACTAGGTGATAGTGGTAGGCGGTTAGGTCTTCCTGCGTGGCTCCCGCCGCAGGCGGTTGGCTCTTTCGCATGGATTCCTTGGCTCTTTTCCAGGCTTCCCGCGAAACGCCGATTATATCGCGCTCGGTCGCGCTATATTCAGTTTCCGAGGGTTGTTCCGACCCTGCCATGCAGACTTGGGCCAGTTGTGGTCCATGTGTCCTAGGCGTAGATCGAAAAGCTCCCCGTACCCGAGAGGGTTCCTCTGTCGAGAGGGTGTGGTAGTCGACTGCGTTGTAGCGGATGGACTCGCCGCTTTTCCCTGTAGGAAAGCGCGAGTTGGCGGTTCCAGATTCGGTTTCAGATTCGTCTGAGAAGTGGAGGATCCCGTCTCTGTTCGCCATGAAGTTGAAGCTCCCGAACGTCAGGGTGACGCTCTTCTCCAGTTCTTCGAACGCCGGGCGAGATTCCGGCGAGTGAGGCGTGACCACGACAGATCCGATCCGTATAGGATTGTTCGGAGCCGTAGTCGTTGGTTTCCAACGGGAGTTGGATGTCGATGAAGCCGAAGATGCCGGTGATCCAGCGCCCGCGATTCCCACAGACGGCGCCAATTGTCGAATCCCTGACTCGACAAGTCCCTTAGGTGACCCTATCGGGTTTCGATTAGGAGAAGTCATGGGCGCTGGTGAGATCGTCGGCTAGACAGGAGGCAAGATTTACCCAGGTTCGGGGCCCTCGTAGAGGTAAAACCCTTACTCCTGCCTCGTGTCGATCTGTATTGGATGATTAGATCGGTTACAGGTTGCTCGAATCGAGAGTAGATCTCGAGTTCCGAGGCTTTTTGGTCGTGCGGTATTGCTTGGTCCTCTCCTCGAGGGCTCTCCTGGCCTTATATAGATGGCCAGGTCTCGAGTCCTACCCGGAGAGGATTCAAACCCTAGCTAGGTCGGTTACAAAACTTCCTAACTTAACCCACAAGTTTATTGCGGGTGGGCTTCTGGTGGGCCTTCTGGAGTCTTCCAAGGGCGCCTCTTCTTGGGCCTTGACATTGGGCCTGAGAGGGGGTGTCCTTACCCGCAGGGTCCAAGATCTATGTCTTCGTCACTAGCAAAAGACTGGGAGCGACAAATCAAGAGTGCAATAATGGCTATAATCATGCATAGCGACAAAAAAAATATTAATCAAAGCATAGAGGGTATCACAAGTCAAAAACTAAATGATCATAGAGGATATAAGTGACTGGTTTGTAGTCATAAACATGGTGTAAGCATGCGCCAAGTCAACCAAATAAAGCATTCGAAGGAGAACACCACAAATTCATGCTTCAATGTGATAAAAACAACTCATGATTCTTTCAATGGCACATTAAACACTCTCAGCTATTTGAGACAAATCATGCTACAATACCAACTACTAAGAATGGAATTAAAATAACATCTAGCACATGACATGAAAAAGTCTAGCCATAGTCTATACGAGCTTCTTTTTGCACCGTTATAAGCACGAAAATTGTACTACTGCTTTCCAACACCAATCATTTTATACTAAACAAAAACTCTCCAAGATATATAGCAATGAAACAAGAGAGTACTAACATAACTCTACTAGAACTAACATCTCTGAATAAGAGATGCATGAAAAACAAGAGCTAAAAGGATTTGCAGCAGCTGAAAGAAAAACTAAGAATACGAGCATGGAAGAAAACGAGTATTCATATGAAAAAGAGGAGCGTGTCTTGCTCCCACACAAAGAATGCTGGGTTCAAAACATATTTATTGCAGCAAATAAAACAAAACAAAAAAACAAACAGACGCTCCAAGTATAGTCCATATGATGTGACCGAATGAAAATATACTTTCACTAGAAGTGACCTGATAAGTTGTTGATGAAGAAGGGGATGCCTTGGGCATCCCCAAGATTAGACGCTTGAGTCTTCTTAGAATTTGCTGGGATGAACCACGGGGGCATCCCCAAGCTTTGGATTTTCACTCTTCTTGATCACATTATATCACCCTCTTCTCTTGACCCTTAAAACTTCCTTCACACCAAACTCAATGTAATTCTCATTAGAGGGTTAGTGCACAATAAAAAAAATCACATGTTCTCCATGGACACAAGCATTATTAATACTTTTTAAACATTAGCTATAGCCACTGATGTTTTGTGGAGCAAAGAAATCCACTCAACATAGTAAAAGAGAGAATGCAAGTAAAAAGACAGAATCGATCAAAACCAGAACAGTTTGTAAAGACGATTTTTTTTCGGGGCACTTACGTTTCTCAAATCAAAAAACACAAAGTTAGAAAAAGTTTTAGAATTACTGAGGAATGAGCAAAAAAATTTGCATGTCATTTTGATCTTTCTATGAATTTACACGAATTTAATAGTAGGCA
Organism: Alopecurus myosuroides; assembly: GCA_028641055.1. Taxonomy (NCBI): domain Eukaryota; kingdom Viridiplantae; phylum Streptophyta; class Magnoliopsida; order Poales; family Poaceae; genus Alopecurus; species Alopecurus myosuroides. Next base: position 360,024,542 of record CM054058.1, read on the forward strand.
GCAAAAATCTGTTTCCTGCGCAGAAATCCAAATCTAACCTCAACTTTCACTAGAGACTTTACTTGGCACAAAAAATGCGAAAAAATAAGATACAAAGTGATGAGGGGTTGACCTCTTGGGTGGCCTGATCTTCACGAATTGACCAAGAACACGAAGAACGAACGATGAATACACAGAACACGAAGGGGATCGAGTGGAAATCGTGGAAGAATCACGGGGGAAACGTGGGGAATCGAGGGGAGATAACTAGTAAGAACCGAAGAATCCCAAATCTCCCGTCAACTAAACCCCGAGGGCCGCCTACGGAACGCTCGATCCAACTGAACTCACCTTGGTTGAAACCGCTTCACACTCGTGGCCGGTCCACCACGCCAATAGAACCTCAAGGATTAGTTGAGGAAGATTGGGAAGTCCCTAACTGAGTCCCAAGGGGAAAGGATAGGTAACTTGATGAATCTTGATTCGGTCCTAGATACAAATCATAGGAGTAGCCTTGATACGGTCCTAGGTACAAACCATAGGAGTAGCCTCACAAGAGGGATACAAGGGCAAAGCCCGAAGTTCTCAATTCATCTCTATTCTTGTCTAGCCACCGGGGTCCCTTATATAGCCTAGGGGGTAGCTGGGGGTGGAAAAGGGGTAAAATCCTCCAATTCCCGCACTCTACATGGGGGGCCGGCCCTTGAGGCCGGGGTGGGAAGAGGAGGCCGACCTGAGGCCAGGGTGGAGGCCAGATGCTTCCTAGGGGGGCCGGCCTGAGGCCAGGATGGAGGTCGGATGCTTCCGAAGGGGGGCCGACCTGAGGCCAGGGGAGGCCGGCCTGAGTCCAGAGTGGGAAGAGGAGTCCGGCATGGCCGGGCGTTGAGGCCGGGACCCCTGTTTCTCCCCGTTCTTCCTCCTCTCTTCTCTGTTCTCGATGTTGTCTTCTTCTTCCTCCTTCCTAAATTCTTGACCATCGTCTTGGACATGTTCTTGAGCATCACGGGCATCATCTTAGGCTCCATGGTGTGATCCAACCTAGGCATGAAGAGGGGCATTTCATGAGGTAGCGCACCATTCACCAAGTCACCAAAAGCATAGAGAGATGGGTGTGAGTTCACCTTGTCCGGTAGCGATGTATGGCTTGGTGGAATGGGTTGGGCTGCATCACAAAGGAGTTGCTACAGAAGTAAGCAACACCTTGACTCAAAGAAAATATAAGAAAACCAAGCAAAAATAAAACCATGGGTTATCTCCCAAGAAGTGATTTTCTTTAACGCCTTTTAGCTAGACCTAGAAAACTAGAATCAAGTATTTTCAAGTGAAGAAGCATCCAAATTGTAACTTGTTCTTATGATAGAATCAAAAGGCAACTTCATCTCTTCCTAGGAAAGTGTTCCATACTTTCTTGAGTGGGAGTTTATATTTAATATTCCCCTCTTTCATATCAATAACAACACCAACAGTTCTAAGAAAAGGTCTTCCGAAAACAATAGGACAAAAAACATTGCATTCAATATTCATAACAATGAAGTTAACGGGAACAGGTTATTGTTAACCATAATAAGAACATCATCAACTCTCCCCAAAGGTTTATTTCTAACATTATCATCAAGACGAGCATCCAAATAACAGTGTTCCAAAGGTGGCAAATCAAGCATATCATAAAGTTTCTTAGGCATAACAGAGATACTAGCACCAAGATCACATAGATAATTACAATCAAAATCATTCACCTTTATTTTAATGATGGGTTCCCAACCATCATCTAACTTCCTAAGGATAGAGGCTTCACATCTTAATTCTTCTTCTCTAATTTGCATGAGAGCATTTGTAATATGTTTTATGAAGGCCATATTCATAGCACTAGCATTAGGACAACTAACAAGATTTTGTAGGAACACAATTACTTCAGATATATTGCAATCATCAAAATCAAGATCATTTTTATCAAAGGTAATGGGACCATTGTCTCCCATATTTTGAAAAATTTCAGCACTTCTATCAGGAATAGTTTCAGTAGTTTCAGGCAATTTTAAACGTTTCACAGCAGAAGTGGAAGTATTGCCAACACCAATTACTTTACCATTAGTAGTAGAATTTTTACTATCATGAGAAGTTTCAGTTTTACTAGTGGCGGTAATGGTGCAAACATAGCTATATCATTCTTTCTAACTATTTCATCTTCCCTTTCCCATCTAGCATGCAATTCAGCTAACATCCTAACATTGTCACCAATTCTAACTTGAATGGCATTAGTAGTAGCAAAAGGATTTTCATCTATAGTTTTAGTTTTAGTTTTAGTAGCCATTCTATTGATTAAAGAAGATTGTGCTTCAGACATGGATGAAATGCAAGTTTCAGCACGAGCAATTTTAACTTGCAAACTAGAAATTTCCCTATTTAAATTCTCAAACTGATGACTAATATTTTTCAACATAATAGATTGGTCCTCCATTGTCTTAGTAAATAATTTATTTTGCTCATATTTATTTTGCATAAAGTCTTTAGTGGCTCTTTCAACTTCTGAAATTGTTTCATTAGACATTCCAGATCTACCATAAGAATAATTATTACCACTATTAGCAGGATATGGCCTATAATTGTTGCTACCAAAATTATTCCTATAAGCATTGTTGTTGAAATTATTTTTAATGAAGTACACATCAACATGCTCTTCTTGACCAACCAAAGAGGCTAAAGGAACATTATTTGGATCAACAGGAGCATGACCATTAACAAGCATAGACATGATAGCATCAAGCTATCACTCAAGGAAGAGGTTTCTTCAACAGAATTTACCTTCTTACCTCATGGAGCTCTCTTAGTGTGCTATTCGGAATAATTTATCCTCATATCATCAAGAAGGTTTGTTGCAGAGCCCTAGAGTGATGGACATAAAGGTTCCTCCCGCAGTTGAATCCAGAAGGTTTCCCGAAGAAAAATTCAGACCTGCATAAAAGGTTTGGATGATCATCCAGGTAGTCAGTACATTAGTGGGACAATTCTTTACCAAAGATTTCATTCTTTCCCAAGCTTTAGCAACATGCTCATTATCAAGTTGCTTATAATTCATAATGCTACTTCTTAAGGATATAATCTTAGCATGAGGATAATATTTTCCAGTGAAAACATCTTTACATTTAGTCCATGAGTCAATACTCTTTCTAGGCAAAGATAGCAACCATTCTTCAGCTCTTCCTCTCAAAGAGAAAGGAAACAATTTCAGTTTAATAATATCTGCCATCTACATGCTTATATTTTTGTATCTCACAGAGTTCAACAAAATTATTAATATGGACAGCAGCATCGTGAGTACTAACACTAGAAAATTGCTCTCTCATAACAAGATTTAATAGTGCAGGCTTTATCTCATCAAAATCAGCAGTAGGAGCAGGTGGAGCAATAGGTGTGCTAATTAAATCATTGTTGTTTGTGCTAGTGAAGTCACACAACTTAGTGTTCTTAGGAGTACTCATTTTAGAAAGATTAAAAATAGGATAAAAATAACAAATAGAATAATAACTATTTTTTGTGTGTTTTTGATAAAGAGAAGCAAACAAGACAAAATAAAATAAACTAAGCAAAACAAAAACAAAGTAAAGAGATTGGAGTTGAGAGTCTCCCCTTGCAGAAATCCTCTTCCTCCCCGGCAACGACGCTAGAAAAGAACTTGATGGCGTGTAACACACGTTTGTTGGGAGACCCCAAGAGGAAGGTATGAAGAGCATAGTAGGAAGTTTCCCTCGAAAAGAAACCAAGGTTGAATCGACCAGTCGGAGAAAGAAATCACTTCCGAAGGATGATGCAGCTGATGTTGGCAGGGCACGCTATCAGTTCAACAACAACGTGGAATCTACACAACACAATCAAATTACTTTGCCCCAACGAAGCAGTGAGGTTGTCAATCTCACCGGTTTTGCTGAAACAAAGGATTAGACATATGGTGTGGAAAATAGTACTTGTTTTCAGTAACGAAAAGAGAACAATGATTGCAGTAGGAAAACAATGGTTGTATTATCAATGTACAGAAATGGACCAGGCTCCACAGTTTACTAGAGGTGTCTCGCCAAAACAGATAGATAACATGCTGGGTAAACAAATTAAAGCCGGGACAGATATAAAGGCTGCACCGTAGAGCATATGCATGGCATGATGATTACTATGTGATTCATGTGGGAATTACAACAAGATACATAGACCGTTATCCAACTGCATCTATGACTAATAATCCACCCTAAGAGTATCATCCGAGCAAACCTTTGGTATTAAGTTGCAAGTAACAGATAATTGCATTAAGCAAAGTGTGTAATGTAAATAATAAAATCACCCTTAGACAAAGCATTGTCGTTTTCTCCCTAATGGCAACAACACATCTCCCACCTGGTACATTTCTGTCACTCGATCGTGAGTGGAAGGGAGGCATGAACCCACTATCAAGCATAAATACTCCCTCTTGGAGTTACAAGCTTCAACTTGGCCAGAGCATCTACTAGTAACGGAGAGCATGCAAGATCATAAATAACATACACATGAAACAACATGATTGATTGATAATCACTGGACATAGCATCAATATTCATCAGATCCCAGCAAACACAACATGTAGCATTATAATAAGATGACATTGATCATGTCAGGCATCTCACAAGATCTAAACATGAGGCATAAGGAGGAGAGAACAACCATCTAGCTACTGCTATGGACCCGTAGTCCAGGGATGAATTACTCATGCATCACTTCGGAGGCAGGCATGGTGATGAAGAGCCCTCCGGTGATGATTCCCCCTCCCGGCAGGGTGCCGAGAGAGCTCCAGAACCCTCCCGAACTAGGGTTGACGATGATGGCGGCTACAGATCTTTTTAGTGGAAAAGGCTTGGGTATTTAGGGTTAACCCGAGGAGAGGTATAAATAGGCGAGAGGGCAATGTCGGTGGGCAGCCAGGGTGCTCACACCACTCCCATGCGGGACCAGAGGGGGGTGTGCCGCCCTATGGTGTGGGGCCCCTAAGGCCCCCCAGGGTCCCCACGGGACTCCGTGTACGTGAGAAATTTCTAAGACTTCTAGGCTTTGTTTCGTCCAATTCCGAGAATATTTCCAGAACAACTTTTCTGAAACCAAAAACAGCAGAAAACAAGAACTAGCTTTGTGGCATCTTGTATAGGTCAATCCCAGAAAATACATAAAAATGACATAAAGTGTATAAGAAACATGGAGCACAAGGCATGAAAACAACATGGAACATCAGAAATTATAGATACGTTTGAGACGTATCAAGGAGCACCTCCAACATGTAGAGGACGATGGAGAGGGGGACAAAAACGATTTCGTCCATCCCTCCAATACTGCGGGTTTTCCGTAGCAGCACCCAGGTTATGATTATGGGTCTGCCGCTTCTTCTTCTTCATGGGAGTCTGGTTATGATCATTCTAGTGATGACCCACAAACTTGGAGCTTCTGCCCGCGCCGGGATTGATCTCCACTTAGGACAAAAGCCTAAGCTTGGTGGGAGTTTGTTGTAGAGTTCAACAGTCTTCCGTGACTCCATTGGAGCTTTGTTATCATTTCATATCATTCAAGCCACACAAGTGAAAAATAATAATAACGATTTACGACAATTCAAGTTGTGGTGACAGGCTGGTATGAACTCTATTTGTTTTCATTTTTGTACATATACTCATCCATGTGGACATGCTTAGTTTGTCAGTGTAAGGTGTATGTTATTTAATGGATGCTTAGTAGCTCGTCTCTCTTATAATCGGTGCCAACCTACTAATAGTAGATAGACATGTCGTATAAATGTTTGCTTGCATTGTTTTATTCATAGAAGGGTATGAAATTGTGGTATATTCCTCTGAATGTTTCACTTGAATTGACTTGGCACATGCTCACGCATGCATAAGACTGAAAATAAAAGTCAATTAAGCCTTGATGATTTATTTCGCCTTAGAGTATTTGTATCACTTTTAGGCCCCCGTTAATTTTGTTTTATCGCAAGCATGATTATGACAGTTGTTGCTCTCTTGATTGTCGCTCCCAGTCTATTGCTAGCCTTCACTTGTACTGAGTATGAGCTCTACTCGTGCATCCAACTCCCAAAAAGCAAAGTTTGCCAAATGTGTCCACCATACCTACCTATATGTGGTATTTAACCGTCACTCCAAAGTAAATTTCTCATGTGCTACCTTTAAAATCTTCAAAATTATACACGTTTTGTGCCCCTGTTTTAGCGCATGAGGACGCATGTAGACGATCTTTATCTCACTCTTTGATTAGACTTTACACACCTGGACTAGTGGCACAGTCCGCTTATCCAAATTGATAGAAGAGCTAGCAACGGGGTTCCCAGCCCCAAACTTGGTTACTATAAATTCTCTTCACTCTTTTCCCCCCTGATTTATCAGTTTAAACATAATTGTGTAAACAAAAGAGAAGAGGGATGATCTACTGACCCTAGTAGAAAGAACGTTCTTCAATGGGAGTCGCTCTTGTAAAGTCTAGTTAACTTGTGACATATTGTATTGTTTGTTTGCTATTCGTTGACATAGACATACACCTCTCTCAAAAATTGTTTTCAATGTCTCTGTTTTAATCAAATAAAAAGCTCTAGCACATGAGTTAATCCCTACTTCGCTCTGCGAAGGGCCAATCTTTTACTTTATGTTGAGTCTTCATTTTCTAACTTTGTGCACCTTCTCGAGAGCATAATTGTCATTCTTAGTGTAATGTGCTTGTCCCAGAATACAGTTAATTGTGGTATAACTTTGATGCTTTTATCTTTCATATCGTTACTTCTAGTCTTCACTTGAACCTCAGAGGTGTCCTGACACTTATGTTTTGCTCCACAGTTAAGGGAAAGCGAGATACCACTTTATCATATCTTATTATGAATATTGCAAACCTGTAAATTGATATATTTCATGTTGCTTATTATTAGTGTGTTGGTATCTCTTCATGGTTTTCATAACTATTAGGTGACTTTATTTGCATACTCCTTATTACGAATTGCCTAAGTACTTGATCATATAGTGAGAATATTTATATCATATGAAGCAAATGTGTTTGTAAACTTCTTTCATCACACTCAGTTGTTAACTGAATTGCTTGAGGACAAGCAATAAGCTAAGCTTGGGGGAGTTGATACGACCAAAACGTATCTATTTTTCCTAACACTTTTGCTGTTGTTTTCCTCTAAACTTGTGAGTTTTGTATACAACTAACACGAACTAACGCTGTTTTCAGCAGAGTTACCCTGGTGTCTCGGTTTTGTGCATAAAATCAACTTTCAGAAAAATGCCCGGAAAAGATCCCAATGTTCCTATTTTACCAGAAGACCCCCGATCCAGAAGACGAGACTGAGAGGAGCCACGAGGGGCCCACACCACCTAGCGGTGCCTCCCTAGGCCACGCCACCACATGGTGTGGCCGCCTCAGGCACTCCCTCGGGTTCCCCTTTCGACTACATATACAACCTCGTGTCCTAAAAACCGAGGGGGATTCGTCAGATTCCAGAGAAAACACCAGAGCGCCGCCGCCACCTCGAAACCCAATTCATCAGGATAATTATGTTTTTTATCATACCTGCAAGTTGTTTACACATGTCGTTGTCTGGAACCCAAGGCCCCGAAGTGATAGCAATTGGGATAACCGGAGGGGATAGCTGTGATGTGAGGATCACGTGTGTTCACGAAGTGTTAATGCTTTGCTCCGGTGCTTTATTAAAAGGAGCACCTTAATTACCAGTAGTTTCCCTTGAGGCCCCGCTGCAAACAGGCTGGTAGGACATAAGATGTTGTGCAAGTTTCTCATTGCGAGCACGTACGACTAAATACGGAACACATGCCTATGGTTACCTAGTAGTTGGATGCTTTATTGTTATCTATCTGCAATTTCCCATGTTTTGATAATTATATGAACTATCTTATCCATGCAACACCCGTTCATCCATCCCTATGCCCTCCTGTTTCCCACAATTTCTACCTCTGTTTCTATTTTATTACTGCTGTTATTTTACTATTGCTACTGCTATAGAACTGTTGCTAGTGATAAACTGTTGCGAGCAAGTCTACTTCCAGGTGTAGCTGAATTGACAACTCATCTGTTAAAGCTTATAAATATTCTTTGGCTCCCCTTTTGTCGAATCAATAAATTTGAGTTTTACTTCCCTTGAATACTATTGCGATCCCCTATACTTCTGAGTCATCATCAATCGAGCAGCAACACAAAGGACCCTACCCAAACCACATGTACAATGACGATAACGGAGTCCGCAGGTCTAGTGATAAGCTCATAGACTGTCACAGATTTAATCTCCTCATGGAAGCATCATACATGAAACAGAGGGAAGCCCAACAGGCAGGGTTCTAGCTATCCCAGGAACATTGGGATAGGTGCTCCACCACCACCCCTAATGCCAGCAGGCGCACCACCCTAGGCACAACCTCAAGCACAACCAACACCCAGAGCACAACAGGTTGCAACAATACAACATTGATATCCCACAAGTGTAGAGAATCGTGTGTAGCCTTTTCGATAAGTAAGAGTGTCGAACCCAACGAGGAGCTAAATGTAGGATAAGTATTCTCTCAAGTTCTATCAACCACTGATACAACTCTAAGCACACTAAACGTTTACTTTACCTAGGAAATAATACTAGAGCAACAATACGGGTAAACATGATAGTTTTGTAGGATAATAAATACATGAAAGTAAAGTAAGTTGCTGCATCAATAAAGTACGCTAAATGACTATAAACTAACATAAGTGTGGAAAAGTGGTGGAAAGTGTGATGGATTTGTCGATGATCAAATAGTCAAATACAAGGGTGATATTCCTCTTTTATGTGGGAGAGGCAAAGCTAACAAGCTCTCACTATCCAATGATTGCAAGTACTTATGGTTGGAACTCTAGCAAACATCCGTAACTACTACAAGATACATTAAGGTAAAAATACCCAACCAAGATCAAAAGGTCTTCTTTATCCCCTATGCTTTAATCACTAGATTGGGGCTTATGTTTCTGTCACTCAAGCAGCCCTCCCTCTAGCTTTATCCACATACTACAAACCCTATGATGTGATCAATACGCGCATAAACATACGATGGCACCATAGCACTGTAACAAATTCAATATATAGCTCAAACCATCCATAGAGATTCAACAATCAATCATATGACAAAAGGGATCTACACAAACATGACATGGATGCAATAGATCATCTGCAAATAATTTATATGTCAAACACCATGTTTACATATGGCGGTACAGAGGTGTGTGGGAGGATGAACCACTGTATACAAGGAGAAATTCGCGATGGATATGGCAGTGAACACGGTGGAGAGGACAGCGCGGGGCGCAGGACGGCGCCGGCGGTGGCGCAGGGACTCCTTTCTCTGCGCCGCCGGCATCATGGGGGAGCGTCGCCCCTTAGCCCTCTTCCTTCATGGTCTTGGGAGCCCTCCCCCCATGGATATGGGATCCATGGGGAGGCTAAAACGTGATTTTGGTGGATGGAAATTCGTGGTATGGAGTGTCTCCCACGACCTAGGTTTCCTCCCTTCATATAGTCTCACGGTTTCTGTCATCCCATCTAGGGCTGCATTAAATCATGCATATCTCATCCGTACGGACTCGGAATAGGCAAATCTTAAGTCTAGATCGTACGACGCAAAATTCCTCGCAATTTTGTCTTCTGTGAGATTTCCGTTTGACGTCGTCTTCGACCCATAACGTGGAAATCTTTGAAAAGAGTTTCCAGACAAATTTCGGGAAAGTCCCAATTCGACTCCAACAAGGTTTTGTCTTCTATTTTTGATAATTCCTACACATCAAAGTATAAAACAAGAATAATGTGCAATTTTACAACTATTAGTAGGTTAGTCTAAATAAATCATAAACTTAATATAAAAAAATTATCAAAAGCATAAAAGTAGCATGAAGCCATAAAAAATTATAGATACATTTTGGACGTATCAAGCATCAATAAAAAGTGGGTTACCCATAGGAGGATAGGTACCAAGAGCCAAAACGAAAGGTGTAAATGATACAGAAAGGTGCCCTCTCCAAGAGGAGTCAAAAGCTCATCACCAGGAAGATGAATTTAGCAGAAATATCACCCCCCGCAAACCCGAGTTCCCAGGCTGGTCCGATTCGAGCATCGCCTTTTCCAGAGCTGATCACCCTCTTCGAGTCCCCTTCCCAGGAAAGGTTGCGCTGTTACTTGAAGCACAAATTGGGGGCTATGATCTAAATCCCATATTCATGGATGGAGGAAGCGGAATTCACATCGTTTATACAGATACACTGAAGGAGATGAACATACCAGTGAGCAACCTAAAATAGTCAGAGAACTTGTTCCACGGGATTGTACCCCGGAAAGCAGTCAAACCATTGGGAACAATAGCACTCTAGGTGGTCTTTGGAGAACGCAACAACTACAGAAGGGGAAGATCAACTTCGAAGTAGTCGACTGGCCATCGCAATAAAACACAATACTTGGCAGAACAACGTTCGTGAGGTTCACGGTTTTCCTCCATTATTTGTACCCGATGCTAAAAATGCCAGGACCAAGGGGAACAATAACAGTGCACGGGAACTACAAGAAATCTGACAGCTGTGACATTGAATTCAACAGAATATCACAGTCGTTCAGGATGCAGCAGGAACTGGCAAACATAGCATCAACAACTGATAACTCGATACTCCCATTGACCCAGAAAACAACACCCGAGATGGAATCCGATGTGAAAAAGGACACCACGGCATACCAGGTTCACCCGACTGATCCATCAAAGACAATACTCGTGTCCAACATGCTGCCTAGCGCATAGATAAGCGCGCTCATTTAATTTCTCCGTGAGAAATGGAAAATCTTTGCATGGGCCCCACCGGACATGCCAGGAGTACCCAGGAAATTCGCCGAACACTCACTCGAAATCTACAAGGATGCTAAGACAATACAACAGTCCACTCGTCATTTCTCAGAACCGAGCAGAGAGCAATAGGAGAAGAGGTCAACAGGTTACTTGTAGCAAAATTCATACGAGAGATCAAAATATCAACTTGGCTCGCAAACCCAGTGCTAGTAGCCATGAAAATACTGACATTCTATGGATGTGTATAGACTACACTTCGTTGAACAAACACTACCCCAAAGACTGGTTCCTGCTTCCACGTATCGATCAAATCATTGATTTGACTGTTGGTTGCGAGAGGCCCTCCTTTCTTGATGCATACTTCGGGTACATCCAAATTGAAATGAAGAGAGAAGATAAGGAGAAGGCCGCGCCGTCGCCCCATTTGCTGTGTACTGCTACACCACGATGCCTTTCAGGTTGAAAAACACGGGTGCTACGTACCAACATATGATGCAAAACTGTCTAAAGGTGCAAATTGGCAGAAACGCGCAAGTGTATGTGGACAATATTGTGGTCAAGTCAAAAAAGGCAGAAACCCTTATTGACGACCTTCGAGAAACTTTTGCAGCACTCGATAAGTATCAGATAAAGCTGAATCCAAAGAAGCGCGCATTTGGAGTACATCAAGGAGACTTAGTCATATACCTTTTATCTCCTAAAGGCATAAAGGCCAACCCGGTGAAAATCAAGGCTATCCTTTCAATGAAGGAACCAGTGAATGTCAAAGGAGTAAAACAACTAGCAGGAAGAATTTCAGCACTCAGGAGGTTCATAACAAAGCTTGGAGAGAAAGAACTCCTCTTCTACAAACTACTGAAGAAGTCAGATAAGTTCGAGTGGACACCCGAAGCCAGGGAAGATTTCCATGCACTCAAACAAACCTTGTCGACCCTACCTGTCTTAGTGGCACCTCAGGAAAAGGAGCCAATGTACCTATACATTTCAGCAACAAGACAGGTGGTCAGCACAATATTGGTAGTAGAAAGACCCCAGTAAGGGTCCATTTACAGGGCACAACGCCCGGTGTACTATCTCAGTGATGTACTATCAACATCCAAGAAGCGGTACCCATATTACCAGAAGCTAGCCTATGGAGTTTATATGATGGCTAAAAAACCAAGGCACTACTTCCAGGAGCACCCAATCACCGTGGTCTCCATCGCACTCTTGTCAGAAATACTCAATAACTACAATGCAATAGGACGAGTGGCCAAGTGGGGTATCGAGCTTGGTCCGCATGATATAACTTATGATATATGGAAGACGATCAAGTCACAGGTACTCCTAGATTTCGTCTCAGAATGGCTCGAATTGGAACAACCCAACCTGCCGGACATGTCGAGTAGCTGGACAATGTACTTTGATGGATCCAAGCAAGCATCCGGAGCAGGAGCAGGAGTAATACTCGCATCCCCTTGAGGTGATAGACTAATATATGTACTTCAGATGAACTTCAAGAATGCATTATCATCCATGGTATGAAAATGGCCAAAGTCCGTGGAACCACTCGACTCATCATCTATGACGACTTGAACCTCATGGTACAACAAACCATGAAGGAGTGTGATGCACGAGAAGAAAATATGGCTGCATACCGTGAACTCTACAACAAACTCGATGCTGAATTTGACGGGTGCGAACTACAACACATTGGCAGAGGGAGCAATTCAGAAACAGACACTTTAGCAACAACCGTGTGCACCAATACCACCCGATGTTTTTTATGAGTAGATTTATCAGCCCACCATTAAGCGTAAAGTACTAGATACAGAAATAGCTAAGGACTTGGAAGCCAACAACGCAAAATAGTCAAAGAAAGAAGCTGAACCCACACCTATGGACATACCAGAACAAGTAAACCAGGTAGAAACAACCTAGATGCATCCATTGATCAACTACATGACGAGAAGCGACCCCCCCTAGGACCATGCAGAGGCGCACCGAGTGATGCGCAGAGCTAAGGCGTTCAGAATCCATGATGGGCAACTCCACAAGGGCAACATATCGGACATACTACAGAGGTGCATCACCCTAGAATAAGGAAGAGATGTACTGCTAGATATACATCAAGGAACTTGTGGGCAGCATGTAGGAAGCAGAAACTTAGTCTGGAAGGCCTTTCGAGCCAGATTCTATTGGCCAACAGAAGAACACGACGCTAAAGTCATCGTACAACACTGAGAGGCATGTCAAATGTTCGCGACTAGGCCCAATGTCCCAACCACATAACTTCACATGATACCTCTCGCATGGCCTTTTGCACAATGGGGACTCGACATGGTTGGACCACTCAGTCGGTCATCCAATGGCGGACACTCGACTACTGGTGGCAGTCGATAAATTCATCAAATGGATCGAAACAATGCCTGTCACATCACAGGATGCAGAGCGAGCAATAAAATTCATCAAGTCCATAGTGCACAGATTTGGAGTGCCACACAACATCATCATAGATAATAGAACAAACTTTAAAACAGTAGAAGTCCAGGACTATTGCAAGGAGCTAGGAATCAACATCAGCTATGCATTAGTCGCAGACCCGCAAACTAATGGGCAGGTAGAGCACTCGAACGGGCCAATTACAGCAGGACTAAAGAAACGACTACTGACACCACTCAAACGAGCAGGTGGAGCATGGCCAGAGGAGTTTACCTCAGTACTCTGGAGCCTGAGAACGACACCAAATAGATCTACAGAGTACACACCATTCTTCAAGGTATACGGGAGTGACGCGGTACTACCAGCAGAAGTACGACACAATACCCCTCGGGTCACCTCCTACAGACAGCAAAACTCGAATGAAGCACTTGACTTGGTAGATGAGGCTCGGGATAAAGCACTGCGCGCCATAGCCGTATATCAGCAAGGCTTGCGCAACTATCACGCCAGTCGGGTGCATAGCATAACCTTCAATGTGGGAGACTTGGCGCTGCGGCTAAAGAAAGGAAGCCACGACAAGTTGGCATCCCTATGGAAGGATCCTATGTCATAGGGGAAGTACTCGGGAACAATACGCACAAGCTCAAGGACAAAAAGATCTTCTATAAGAATTCATGGAACGTCTCGCAGCTACGTAACTTTTATGCTTAGTTTTCTTTATATTCCGCACAATTAGAATAAGGCTATTTTAGCCATATCTGTATATCGTACGAACAAATAAACAATATTACCCCTATGCTACGAGGTTTTTTCTCTGTTGTTTTACAATTACAATCATTAACCAATCACAACCCCACCCGAGTACAAGCAAAAGCCTATGTACTTAGTCACACTCGGGGGCTGCGTAGGAACAGATCCAAACAGAAAAAAGGGTGACTCCCAGTCACAGTCGCACCTAAAACACTCGGGGGCTGCACAACAATTGGTTAAAACAGGAAAAGAGATAACTCCCAGTCGCAGTCGCACTCAAACACTCGGGGGCTGCGTAACAATCAGGTCAGACAGAAAAGGGATGACCCCAGTCGTAGTCGCACCCGAAACACACGAGGGCTGCGCAACAATCAGTTAAACTGAAAAAGGGGTGACTCCCAGCCGAAGTCGCACTCAAAACACTCGTGGGCGATGCAGTAATCAGTTAAACAGAAAAAAGGGTGACTCCAAGCCGCAGTCACACTAGAAACACTTTGGGGCTGCGCAACAATTAGTTAAAACAGAAAAAGGGTGACTCCCAGCCGCAGTCACACTCGAAACACTCGGGGGCTAGGCAGCAATCAGTTAAAACAGAAAAGGGGTGATTCCCAGGCACAGTCGCACTCTAAGAACTTGGGGCTGCGTAGCAATCAGTTATAACAGAAAAAGGGGTGACTCCCAGCCGCAGTCGTACTCGAAACACTCGGGGGCCGCACAACAATCAGTTCAAACTAAAAAAAGGGTAAACTCCCAGCCACAGCTGCACTCGAAGGGCTCGAGGGCTGTGCCCCAATAAGTTCAAACAGAAATCATATAGGAAAGTACTCAAAGAAATACGCAAGACAAGTTACATTCAATCAGGTAAAAAATGGAACTTTATTTATATACAACATAGACAATTACAAAGTTATTTACAAAGGAAGCCAGAGTGATTCGATCTCCAAATTGAGGAGTCCAACAACTCGCAAGTTGCACACATGTCTCCTCTTCTGCCAAGCGCATGAGGGCGACTGCTGCAGGAGTGGCTGCTTCATATTGGGCACTCATGTTGACGTGTTAGCGACCTCGAGGAGCAAGATGAGCCATAGAAATTTTGATAAAACTCATATGCGGGTAGTGAGTCTTGGCAACTGACAAAGCAACCTTGGCTCCACCAACCAGCTGACGACGGACAAGTGCCTTGGCGTGATCATAGCTGCTAAATTTGCGCATCAAGTTAAAGAGTCCTTCTGGAAGCTTGTTGAGTGGAAATAGGGCCCGTATATATTGTAGAAAGCGGCATGACAATAACCAATCACCCCACCAACTTGTTGGGCCCGAGTGCGCAGCGTCAAGAGTACTCGAGATTTTTCAGCATCAGCCCAGAAAGAAGAAGAGCTAAAAGCGACAAGATTTGGGTGCTCCTCCTTGATGTATCCAGTCTCCTCCGCAGAGTTCTCTTGCACACCTACAGAAAAAAATAGTCACCCAGGTCAGTTGGAGTAAATTGACTCGGGACAATTTAAAATTTGACAGCTGAAATCTTACATGGGAGATCTATGGCTATAGCAGTTAGCTCAGCCATAAGGAAATATTCATGGTCCATGGCAACCCATTCTTTGGATTTTGAAGCATCTTAGTTGAGCCCTCAAGGCTTTGAGTTCCTCCTCTTTGCTCAAAAGCTTGGCGCATAGTAACTGCACCAACTATTTTGGGGTATTCACTTCAGGAAAATGTGAAGGAGAAGGATTCAAAGTTGATCGTGCCACTAGCGTTTGAATATCTTCTCCGACTGGAGTCACAGAACTAGTAGCACCGGGTGTCTAAAGAAGAGAGAAGAATGTTGGTAAGACTTGGTGTGCTATTTTCGTTCGAGTGCTCGGCAACATTTCTACTACCTTACACTCGGGGGCTACTCCCATCGGGAGAAGTTACGTAAAAGAAATTTGAGTTGCACAAGAGAAGCATAAGATATTTCATTCATCATTAGGAGAATAAAGTTCATTATAGGCACAAGGCGGGTTTGTTGTGCTCAGGCTTCGCTCCTACAGAAACTATTAAAAGAAATAAAACTAGTTTTCAGCGGCTGCTTTGAGAGCATCTTCGCCGGCTTGATCAGCTTTGGCTCAAGCTTCAAGCATTGCAAGGAGTTTCTCGGCTAACTTAATGGAATCTTCAATGAAGGGGTCAAGGTCTACCTCTTGTCCGCTCGAGTCCTTGGGGGTCCCACTCAGTGCAGCTTCGAAGTCCCCCTCGATGTCGTGTGCCCGTGCGAGAGTGAGCACCGTCTCGGTTCCAGAGAGGGTTTGCTCCGGACTGAATTCAGCCAAGACGTTCGTGTTATGAAACACGCCCATCAAAGCATTCAGTGTAGACGACACTTCATGTTCTGGGAACAAGCACTCATGTAATGAAATGAGTACTCCCCAGAGCTTCTTGAGCGTCTCCTTAGCCTTGGACACTTGTTCCTCCGAGGAAGTGACAACATCCAAGAGTGGACCTTCCGAAGTCGAGCGACAAGTTCAGGCGGACTACCTAGGACAGCTGTAGCAGTAAAGAGAAACCATCAGTAGGGTACAAGAGATACTAAAGGAGAGTATGAGCAAGAAGGTGAAATGCACATAACCGGTCAGAGCATTTGTCAAGACATGGAGTCGAGGGGTTATCGCCTCCTCCAAATCCGCAAACTGCTTGAGAGCTTTGGTCTCCTTCTGCTTGGACTCGTCTTCTTTCCGCTTAGCAGTCTCAGTCCTCTTCTTGGCTGTTACAGCCTCTGTGCGAAGAACTGCATTTTGAGCCTTGAGTTCCTTCACTCGAGTAAGTGCAAACTCTTTTTCCGCAGAAGCACCAATCAGAAGTTCTAAAGCAGATAAAGAAAAAAATTAGAGGCGCAATTCGAAACAAAAGAAACATTGGATATTTACAGAAGTGAGGTACCTTTGGATTTCGTGAAGTTGGACTGGGCGATGTCCCTCTCCCTTCCAATATTGAGGAAGCGAGTGGTCAAGTCCTGCATGCTGGCCAGAAAAGGCTGCAAAAATATTCGAGTCGGTATATGGAGCACAGGTTTTGAGTCTACGCTCGCCTACAAGCAGCCAAACGTAGAATCGGAGGCTACTCTCATCGGGAGCACTGTTCGCGCAACCGACAGAATAATCAAAGCAACATAGAATAAAGGAAAAACTCACGTGGTTTCTAACCTAGAATTCAAGAGCCGGCGTGTTCACATCAGTCAAGTCAGCAGTCCACGCCCCTAGAGAAGAAGGTACAGGCTGCCTTGGTTCGGCTTCAGGAACAGTCGAGTCCCTAGGGGCATCCTCTTGAACGACTGCCTTGTCCCTCGTGTTTCGACAGGAAGTCGAAACAAAAGGAGTTTGTACATCAAGAGCAACAGTTGAGTCATTTCCCCCTTGAGGAGGAGGAGTCGTGGTGGCATCCAAACTAGCCCCTCCTTGAGGAGGAGGAGGAGTTGGAGGGGGGGATATTTCCTCCTATGGGCAAAACCTAATTTTAGGGAATGCCAGGTGGGGCCCATGGTCTCACAAAGTACACAAGCTTTCCGTAGGTATTTTCCTGAATTTATTTGAGAAATAAATGAGTAGGAAAAATAAAAATAAAAAGGGTGTGTGTGTGGAGGGGGGGGGGGGGATTGGACTCCAGATGAGAGTCCAATCCGAGTTCCTCTAGGAGAGGTGGTGCAGCCAAGGGAGTGGAGAGGGAAACCGACCTCCCCCCATGGCAGGTGCTCTTCTTGCTCTCACTATATAATTTCCACCTCTCCTCTTTGGAGAACACGACAATTGAGCCTTTGAAATTCTCTCTCTCTCTCTCTCTCATAGAATTAGAGATCTAATTAGAGAGGCTATATAGAATTAGAGCCTCTAATTATAAATCTAATTAGAAACATCTATAATTTAATTAGATCCTCTTCTAATCGTGTTTTAGTTATACTCTATCGATTAGAATTAGCTCTAATTTGTTTTCTCTCTCATGTGTGAGAACTTCCAGATTCATAATAGCTCTAATCATAGTTGATTAGAGCCACCAATTTGCAACGTCGAAAGGTTGTCTCTCTTTGTCGGTGTTGAGTCCTGGACGTCGGAGCGCTGACGAGTTGACAAGAGCGTACGCGTTCACACCATAAGAGGGATTACACGTGTGATCCTTGACGAGGGAAGAGTTAGCGACATCGTTGCAACTAGGCCTATTTGTGAGGATCTACGATTGTTCAAAACTCTTCTACCACTATATCGAATCCACTGCCCGGTGAGTCGTTATCCCGATCCTCGCATGTATGGACATGTCTCGTTATCTGCATAGTGATCTTGGCGGACTACGTAGGGCAATTTTTTTTTTAAAATTCTGCAGTGTAGACCAGCAATGACGAGGGTGTTCAACTGTTTGACTACCATGATCATCTCGCGACTCGCGGATCAGCAGCGGGGTGTGGCTGCCGAGTTTAGTGATTTTCTTGGCATTTATTAGAAAATTAGTGACGAAAGCACTCATCACGACTTGAAAACTGATCTTATATCGCACTTGTGGGTGATCGGAGCAACGGAATAGTTTTGATCACCACGATTTGTTTTCAGAATTTGATTAATTTAAATTTAAGTTTTGAGGTGTTATAATAACTATACAATTTGTTTGCTTGACTAATTATTAAATTATGCAATCAAGTTTCTCGAGATTTAGATAGAAATATGCGATAGATTGATAAAAATGATCAAAATGAATCGGGTGTCGTCTGGGGGCCGTCGTTCGGGTAGCACACTTATTTGGCCGACGCATATCCGACATACTCAAAGAGAGTACAATTGGAGTGTCGATAGAGATATCTAGTATGTTTATGGAGGCTTGGGTTCAGGGCGCCATGGACGGCTTCCCCCCACGTGTGGCTTTTACCTAGATCACACCTCTGATTCCAAGGTTCAAAGCATGTAAGTGGCCACGTGAAAGTATGCGTCGGAAACCAACTTTCAATGGAAAAGTGAAAACCACAAAAAAATTGTTTAAAAGTTCTAAAAGATTTTCACCAAAGCATTGCGATTGTAAAGGTATAGTTTTATAGACATGAAAATTTGCATTTTGAAACTTAATTTTTTTTAGAAGCCATGAAAATGAAAAATACCAGCTTACTATTATTAAAAAGAAAATTTCAGCTTGCTATTATTTTGTTACTCAACTATGAATGATAGCAAGCTGATTTTGTCATTTTCATATCTCCTAAGCAATTTTAAGTTTCAAATTGCAGATTTTCACGTATATAAAACTCTATGTTGCTAACTTAATGCATTTTTGTTGTGTATTTTTTAGAAATTGTAAACATGTTTTTCTGTTTTTTTTTTCACCGGTTTCCACACTGAATGTTGGTTTCCACACATTGGCCACAGGAGGAGACGTTCTTACACGATCAGGTCGCCCCGTGACGCAAGCGATGACGGAGACCAGATGGAGAATACGTTGCCAGCTATGGCACGCAAGCGCTCCCGGAAACTTCGCGCGACACGCGAGGTCCTCCATCGCTCCGTAACCGACAACGACTCATCGACGGTTACGTGATCCAATCGAAGCCGTCCGCCAAGCGAACCGACTCCGTCGCCGAGAACGGGCCAACCACGCTCTCTTTATATATGCCTTCCCCTCGCAAACCTCTATTGTCCTATCATGGCCGTTGCAAAGCTTCTCTTCGTTTCGTCGCCTGAATTTTGAGGTGCTTGCTATGCTTTTTCCCCCTTAACTTTCGAACTAGAAATCAGGGTATTTGAGATTGCAGAATTATGTTTAGGTCGTGATTATATTGGTAGAAAATAATTTCGTTTTTCAGTAGATCCACATATGCCCCTCCCCCCAAAATCCCTCTCTTAGTACAGGCAATATTTTTCGTTTGATAGGTTAAATGATTTTGTAGCCTATGTGTTCAATGATCTTGTATATCTAAATTTCCGTCTGCGTCTTTCAGATCTCCCGACGAATCTGTGGCTTTACAGATGTATTATTGGCTACAGCATGTTGCGATCCAGGCGTCGTTCTTGTGCTAGATGAATCGGCTCTCGGTACACCCTAGGCGATGGGAATCCGTGATTTGTTCGTGATTCACTCGTGATGGCTGATCGATTGATGCGCCAGATCCGTCAGTTTTTGCTCCCCAATTCATCCCCGAGAGAGAGAGCGGTCCATCTTAGCATCTGCCGCATGCCGCCACCGGTTATTCTCCTCAACGGCAGACCAGTTCATGCTGCCCGCCGATATCTTCACCGACCTCGTCTCCTTGAAGTGACCTAGGAAACTCCTGTTTGCTAGCCATACCGTTTGTTTGATTGGATCAAACGATGTCTATGATCCACGGTTGCTGATGAGATTTGGTTGCTGATGAGATTTGCTTGCCCGTCTCCAGACTTAAGGTAATTGTGTTGGTAAGCTGATGCGCATGTGCCCATGCGTATTGTATTACTTGCTGTATCATGTAGATTGGTAGGATAGGACGGCCTTTGCCATGTCGGGTGCGCTCGCTTGGCAGGCCACGAGACAATAAAGTACATTTTGCTGTGTTTGCGGGGTGGAGATCGCACGGGGAATTATTTGTTCTATTTTGCCCCGGGTTCTCCACCCTGCAGTGGTGTCTCCGTCTCTCCATGTTGCGGTGCTTGCGATTTGGCTGTTCCTCTGAAGTACGCCTACAATAACCACTAGCTAATATCAACTCGCTCGGGATTAACTACATACGGAAGAGATTAACTACATACGGAAGAACTCTGTCGATACAAAGGTACATCTGACTGCTTCACTTAAATTTTGAACTTACTCGGTGGCAATTACTCCTTCCAGATCTCAATTTTAAAATTCCATATGCATATAGCTGTAACACGAATTCTGTAGATTCTGTCAATGAACAACCATCGTTTTCTCCTGTTACAAGACGTTTAAATTTTACTCTTTCTCCTCCACAGCATGTCACAGTATAAAACATCAAGGTTTAGACATGCCTCATGAGCAATTCATTTATTCGAGTTTGATATCCGTTCCAAGTTCTATTATGGAAGAACTTTCTCTTAAGACGAAATTCAGCACCAGTTCTTAGTATCCTTGTATTCTCAAGAAATACCTTCCTATTAATTACCAATGACATGTTTATACAAGTGTTTTTCTGTCTACATGGTAATTGTATATTTAATTGTACGTACAGCAAATGACTTCGTGACTTTATGTAAGTATTATATATAGTCTGTTTCTCCGAGATTGTTGTCTTGTTAATGGATTTCGAAGATTGGAACCTGCCTTCGTGCTGTGCTACATCATACCACCTGAAGTGCAACTGCCTTCGCCTCGTTGATGGTCACTGGGATTAGCTCGTTATATGTAACAATGAAGATCTACAGTTGTTATCTTGTGGATCGTCTGGGTTGCAAATGCGTACTCGCTGTTGAGGAAGGTTGGCTGTGTTCTATATTATGACGGTTCTATGTGCAGACGCTGGCATGTACTTTTGGATTTTCTATTGACGAAACACTGAATTTTCTATTGCTGAAACACATTCCTTGAAGAGCTGGGTGTATATATGTTTAAAGCCTGTATTTTTATCTTTATAATTTCACATGGAAATCTTTGTGATTTTGTTTGGTATTTCTCAACCATTCTGTTTGCTACTCCAGCATTGAGTACAATTTCAGGTCTGTTCTTTTTGCATTTTTGTTGACATCTCTTTCGCACATATTATAACTATAATCTACTTGTTACTCATTGTTCTGCATTTGTTTCTACTACTTATAATAAATTATGGTGTGCAATTTTTTACAATAAAATGAACCAGAAAAAGTTGAGGATTTGTTTTGATTCGTATTATTAAGCTAGGAAACTCAAAAGTGGCCATTTCAGTTTATTAAGGTGTGGAATTTTTTACAATAAAATGAACCAAAAAAAGTTAGGATTTGTTTTGATTCACAACAGTATTATTAAGCTAGGAAACTCAAAAGTGGCCATTTCAGTTTCACATTTGTATTCCAATCGACCGATCGTAGAAATGATCTTGCACAATCTCTCAGGATTTTGTCTGAGAATAGATGAATATAATAAATCGTGGATCTTTAGCTCTGAACTGGTAAGAGCATCCCAGCTAATGAACTGCTGGGAGGGATGGTTCGACTCCATCAAGATTCTCCAAGCTGATAGTTGGGCCCATGTACCGGGTTTAGAAGCGGGGAAACTTTAAGATTTGTACATAGTTTATTTTAAATGCTTTGACGTGTATTGTTTGCTCTCTGTCTGCCACAGGTTTTTTCTGTGTGCCATTTGATCCTACTACATTGTTCAAGGTGGCTTGTGGCAGCCTGTGTAGAAGGGAGAATTTTGGGACTCGTTTCACGTTCACTGGCTGATCTTATAAGATAGCGAAATGAAGCAATTCCAATGCTATCTGGCCACTAGCCTATAATGACTCGCATGAGTAAGATAGGCGCTTTATGATGCCCAGCAGAGAACATACTTTGGTGCACAGGATAACAAAGTGGGTACCATATCGATTGTGAACTCACTACTACAAGGAGTATCCCTGAAAGCTTGTCACCATCGTTAATGCACCGCAACAAATAGCAGTTTTTACACCCGAATTGGGCATGTGGAGAACGTTTCTGCAGGAAACATTGTACACCCTCCATTTGGCAACAACTAAAATTTTTTGGAGGAGTATCTGTGAACAATTTATCCTACTAGTTGCAAGATACCGGCGAACCGGTAGCACTTGGAAGGCCGAAGTAGTAGACGCTCAGCAGTGTAAGTCGCGTGCACTTACAAAATTTTGAACGCCATGGTTTGAGACCTCTCCAGAATCCTGCTGGTTTTCAACTTCTAACATATCTCTCGGTACTCTTCCCTACCAAGATCTCAGAGAGCCAAGTTTGCCATCGGATCTTGGAGCCAGACCAACAGACTTCGGCAAATCAGTTCACTTGGAGTTCTGCAGTAATTAAATCGCTGTTGGGTTGCATAATTTGGCCTGCGGAATCACTGCTCACTGCCACATTTTTGGGTGCTACAATTTGGATTCACCAGATCAAGTGAGGCATATTAATATTTAACCTATCTCAACGATATTCATGTCGTTGTTTACTTGATTGAGGCCAACCACATCATTGTTGTCGATTTAGTTGTGCGGTTATATCCTTGACCACATGGTAACTTGTTGGATTTCTCCCTTTATCGCTGCTCTTCCTCAGTCATCTCTCTGATTGAAATATGGCACCTAATCATGATAGGAAATTCTATAGCAAATACAATTCGAATTTGGTCGACACTATAATGTTTAGTCGGAGACCATCCAACATCTCCTCATTCACTGCCCTTTCGCTCAGGTGGTTTGGTTCGAGACCTTATCGGGCGCCGGACCTCGCTCCGTCGCCCCAGGAGTTGGAGGCGTGGTGGGTGGCGGCGGCTTCGCACTGGCCTGCGAAGGTGGTGACCAAGGTCAGGGCTTTGCTGCTTTTGGTGCTGCGCTCAATTTGGGTGGAGAGAAACAATAAAGTTTTCAACAGGGGTTCCAGGTCGGAGGTGGGAAGGCGGTAGGCTTCTTGGGAGAGTAGGCATCACGGCGTGTGTGGGTGTATTGTTGTGGATGTTGTAATTATCTGGGTTTTTTCCCTCCTTATATAAAAAGGCTTGCTCTCTCGCGTGTTCCTGAAAATAAAAATGTTTAGTTACCAATAATATTTAAATGTTGAATACTTGAGGTTATTTCCTCATGTTTGTGTCAACTTACTGTCTATAAGTACTTGTCTAGATTATTTTTCACTAATTATTATGAGTTCCATCTTGTATTACCATGGTAGACTAATGTTTGTCTTTTCACAACAACTGCTTAGAGTACCTTGGTGGTTAATGCACATGCAGGACTTGGTTATTTGCCCTGATTCAGGCCAAGTAAGGAATGGTCCTTTTATTGCAAAAGTACGTATAAATTCTACTATTATGCAAATGTGCCTCTTTAAGATGTTCATGGTTTTGCATGAATTCCTATTGGAACTCCTTGATGTCATACTTAGTTCAAGGGTTTTGTTTGGCTCCATATAATTTCTTTCTCGGTTATAGTCTTAGAGTGTCTGCTTCCTCCATTATATTACATATTTCATGGAATATAGATCTGTTTATTTCAGGTGTAGTAGAATTTTCGAGTGTCATCTGAGCTCTACCTAATGATTTGTTTTGACTAATTGTTTGAACTTCTCCATTGGAGGTCAAGGTTGATACCCTAAACCCTAAACTCTGGTTGATACTCAAGGGAATGGGATCGATGTCGTGTAGCCTAAAAGCTGCCAAGACATTTCTTACAGATATATCGATTTTTGTGTGGTTGGCTTAATAAATAGATCTTCATGTTTTATTTGGCCTACACTGACGATGCAATAAAAACTTGTCTCTACATCTTCTTTCCTACAACCAATTGGCGTTGGGCTCTTCCCCAGTCAATTCTGAGAGACGACAATGGTACGTGGTGGTATATGTAGTAACTAAACGATGATTCGATTGGGTCTTGATTTATGGTGGAAACAAGGAAACACCTGAGTAGTATTTTAGTTTGTTGGCACCCCTAGATTTTCGTAGCCTATTTTTTTGATTAACTGGAATTGTTGCTATTTTTAAGGAGTTGTAACTTAGGTTGGAACCATAGTAAAGTGAGATGAGTTGTTGGTGCCAAATTTTCTTCAGAACAAACGCAAGTTCTTTTAGATGCAGAACAGTCACAACTATACAGATATAAAGGACTGGAGGTGCTGTTTTTCAACCACATGTATGTATGCTTGTTTTCTGCTGTATGGTCATACCTTGCAACCAATGTTCCGACTATGGATGATTGTATTATCTAGCAATGCCAGCAAGGGGATTATCTGAATGAGTGTCTGCTCACAGGTATACGTAATAATGTAAATATATGAATCTAACTCATATGCATACCGCGTTTTGCTGCTTTCAAAAGGCAAGGGGAAGTTGCATCTTGAGTTAATTAACTTTGCTGGCAATTTATTTTGCTTGCTGGGAGTTTTACTATTGGGTGTGTAATGTTTTGTATGGGCAGGAGTATTGGAGGTGTTTTCTAATAAAGAAAGTATCATAAGGTGTTAGAAGAGCGCTGAAAGTATAGGAAATAAGTATCCCCAAATATTAAACTAGGTGCATGAACAAAGAGTGGCGGCCTTCTCACTCTGAAAAATTAATTTGTTCTTGAAGTTGTAACTATGCATCTACTAAGGAGTCTTTGTATCTTGCATTCATATATAATATATGTGTCATATCTTTCATATGATATGCAAATATGCACTGCAGAGTGTAGTTACTCGACGGACATCAGTTTTATTATTACGTATTTGATCTTTTCTGTTTTTAATATTCTTGGTGATAGAAGAAGCGGCGGAAATATTTTTCAGCACCCGAGCTTACTGTCTCCCATCAGATAGTAATAAATGGTTTAAAGATGCTCATGTCATGTGCACTTTGGCTGAAGAACAATACATTTTTTTCTTCTAATAATTGAAGTTTTAATTGTAGGGTAAAATGCTCCTATTGAGAATTGCACCATCTATTGCGATCTAATGACTAAATATTTCTTAAAATATCTTTCAACTTAATACATCTTAATTAAACTATAAGCCATGCATTGCCTTGTTGTTTCTGTCGATGTTCTCTTTCATTTGTTTAGGAATGTGCAAGGGGATGCAAACCAACAACTAGGGAAGGGTTTCGGCTAATCATTCAGGTCGTATGGAGATTTCTGGACTTGATAGAATAATCAACCTTTTTATGTATGAATCAGCTTGAAGTTCATCTTGTTTGGTCATCTCTCTCTATATAGACATACTGAAGTTAAAGTTTCTTACTGATGATTGTAAGATCACCTTCCAGCAAGGTATGAAAGCTCTGTAGTGTTTTTTTTTTCTTTTTTATCCTGTTTTTTGTGTTATTTATATTTGTTGTGCGACAATTTTTGAGTTCAGCTCCAGTACTTACAGCTCTAATTTACTTCATAGATAAAGTTCAAGGGATTCTATACCATTGTAACCTGATGCAGTGAAGGTGTTTGCCGACAGATAGTGCTTTACAATATTAAACCAAAGAAATCATGAGTTGGAAGCTAAAATGGGTGCAGATTGCACGAGGCAGCTTGAGCCTGGGAAATTAAGGAAAGCCCCTAGACTGACTAGGGAGTAGGGATGACAGCCTTATGGAGTATCCTTGATCTGTTTTAATGTTTACCCAGTGAGTATGTCACGCGATGCCACAGACAGGTAGCTGTTTCAGCATAGATATATGTAGGATTGATTGGTTATGTACGTTGTTGAGAACTAACGGCAGTAGTACTATTGTTCTGATGATAATTACTCCCTCCGTCCCAAATTAATTGTCTTAAATTTGGACAAAAGTGGATGTATCTAGACATGTTTTAGTATTAGATACATCTACTTTTGCCCAACTTTGTGACAATTAATTTGGGACAGAGGGAGTATCAACTCGTTGTGCTCTCATTTACCACTGTTCTATGACAAGTGCTCATGGACTTTCGATTAAGCCGCCTTGTTAAAGATTCTAGATTTATTCTACTTCCTGCGAAATGCTTTTTCTGTATGTAACTGCAAAATTCATGCCATTCCAAACTGATTCTTAAAGTAAAGCGAGTCCGTGTGCTGTCCTTCTACCTGCTGCTATGCATCTTAAGATTGCTCCACATGTAGAATCATGGTTCTGGGTAAAATTTAGAAGGAGCATGGATTCCTTCCATGGAAGCTCTAGGCAATTTGGTGGAAAAACAAGATGCTCAAAGTATTCATATAACTGCACTAGGAGTTCCTCAGGTTCCCTAAATCAAGTTGAAACCGCCCGCAAAAAGAAGTATAAACCGTCAGCTGAGTGGTATTTTTCTCGTGATCGTGATGTTGTTGATTGTTTCTTTTTGTCCACCTGAGTTGCAAAATAAAAATTGCTCCAAGAACAAACAATGACTCTTTAACACAAATATTCATGTGCGCGGCAAAGCGCACCTACTCCTTCCAGTCTATTTTATTGTGTAGGGGTCTTTCAGTTTGCTCCAAAGCGTTTTAACCTTCTCCTTTGCTTGCTTTCAGTTTTGATTTAGGTTACATGTTCATTTTAACAAGCTTTATTTGGAATCGGGAAATGCTTCAGCAGACATGATTAGTTGATGTGTATATCATGCTCAACTAGCAACTTTGTGTACTGATGAAAGATAGTAACTCTAGGCCGACATTATTACATCTACACTATGCACATCTAAGGTCGTGGACATTGGTTATTATCATGTGTTTTTCAGAAAACTCCGAGATTTAGTGGCTGACTTATCTCATTCTTAACAATGTGCTAAAAGTATATTAAAAATGTGTCATGCAGTACAATTTAGTTGGGTTGGAGATTATCATTTGTTGTAGCCTCACACAGTTAGATGTATGGGTTTTTTCTAGATATTTTTGTTGCTACCTGGTGTTCAGTCTAACGGCTGCATTTTTTTTCTGAACGTAGCTGTTTCTTTCTTTCTTGCAACGAGGTTAATGGAGCGAATCACATAGCAAAGCATTTAATACCAATTTTAGCACTGACAATACTGATCAAGTGATTACTACTCCCTTGAAAGTTGTGTTCAATCTTAGGTCTTGGTTTATATTTTCTAATGCAGTCGCCGGAAAATCTACTACCTACTCCGTCCCAAAATAATTGACTAAACTTTATCTAAATATGGATGTATGAATAATTGACTTAGATTTCTCCCTATATATCGGGAGAAATCTAAGTCAATTATCGGGACAGAGGGAGTACTAGTAATCCATTGGTAGCTTCTGTTACCATTGACTCATTTTATGACATATTTAGGTGCTTTCCACTTTCGATGAGCTGGAGTGACAAGAAGGTGGGCAACGTTAAACTACAGCTTTCCACTGCAAGGGAGGTGGTGTTGAGGTTGGACACGGCCATGGAAGCTCGCCCACTCTCCGACATTGAGTGCACGCTTCGGGCCAAACTTAAACTGGCTCATCTGGGGTTGGCATCGCTGGAGCGCACGATGGCGAGGCAAAGGGCCAAGATTGCGTGGTTGGTAGAGGGGGACGCGAATACGTCGTTCTTCCATCAACATGCTTCATATCGGTTACAGAAGAACGTTATCAGGGGTTCCAGGAAGATGGCACGTTAATGACAGACCACGCCGCGATGGCAGAGCCGGCTTTTGTTCACTTCGAGGGTCTACTTGGCACCTCGGAAGGGAGAGATTTCTCGCTAAACCTCGATTTCTTGGGGCTGCAAGCGGAAGATCTTTCCCGTCTCGAGGAGCCTTTCTCGGAGGAGGAGGTTTGGGAGGTTGTTAGGCGACTACCCCATGGGAAAGCGCCTGATCCGGATGGATTCACTGCAGAGTTTCTGCAATGTTGCTGGGAGACAGTAAAGGGGGACTTCATGGCGGCTTTTAACAAATTCTTCTCGAGGTGCGGGAGAGGATTCCAAGGGCTCAATCAGGCACTGATAGTCCTATTGCCTAAGCGCCCGGACGCGGCGGCTTTGGGGGACTACCGTCCCATAAGTCTGATCCACCTATTTGCCAAGTTGGCTGCAAAGACGCTGGCTATGCGTCTAGCGCCGTTCATGAACTCTCTGGTAGATGAGAACCAAAGCGCATTCATCAGGGGCGCTCCATCCATGACAACTTTATGTTAGTGCAACAGACCGCGCGTCTACTACACAGGCTTAAGGAGCCTAGGGTGATGCTTAAGTTGGATATAGTGCGGACGTTTGACTCTATTTCTTGGGGCCTACTTTTCGAAGAGCTCCACAAATTTGGGTTTGGTCCGCGCTTCCGTGAGTGGGTAGCCATACTACTCTCCACGGCTAGCTCGAGGGTGATGATCAACGGAGAGCCTGGTCCGCCGGTGTGGCATAGAAGGGGGCTGAGCCAAGGTGACCCGCTATCGCCACAACTGTTCGTCCTTGTGATCAATACACTCAACAGGGTGTTGGCGAAAGCGGCTGAATTTGGTATCCTAAAGAGGGTGGTGAGGCAGGATTTGGTCACCACGGTATCTCTGTACGCAGATGACGTGGTTCTTTTCTGCCACCCAAGCGTCGTGGAGCTGCACCGGATGAGGGACATTCTTGCGTTCTATGGCCACGCTTCGGGCCTCCACACCAACTTTGCTAAATGCTCGGTCTCTCCTATTGGTTGTGACGAGGAAACTTCGTCGGAGGCCGCTGTGGCAATGGGGTGCAAACTGGCGCCTTTCCCAGTAAAATATCTTGGCATCCCTCTGGGCCTCAGGAGACTCTCAAGCGAAGCTCTACAACCTGCGGTGGATCGGGTGGCTAATAAGCTACCCACTTGGAAAGCTGAGATGATGCCCAAAGCCGGGCGCCTCGCGCTAGTGAAGTCTATACTTGCAGGGATCCCCCTTCACCAGCTCACGGTGCTCAGTGTCAACAAGAAAACACTGAAACATCTGGAAAAATCTTCAGGGGCTTCTTTTGGGCTGGTAGGACAGAGGCAAAAGGGGGGCACTGTCACGTGAACTGGGGGAGGGTGTGCCACCCACTGCGTTTGGGGGGGCTTGGGGAGCCCTGACCTAGGGCGCAAATCCATCAGTCTGAGAGTGTGCTGGTTATGGAGGATGCGCACGGACCCTCATCGGCCCTGGAAGGGGTTGGACATGCAATTCTCAAAAGGGGAGCACGCCGTTTTTAGAGCCTCCACGGTTATGTGCCTCGGAGATGGGGCCACGGCCTTGTTCTGGTTGGACAAATGGTTGGATGGTAAATCCATCAAGGAGTTAGCGCCAAGCCTCTTTGCGTTGGTCTTCAAGCGGAGATCGAAGGAAAGGACCGTAAGAGAGGCGCTGGTTGAGCGCCGGTGGATTGCGGATATATCTGGGGCCATGAGTCCACTCGCTCTCTTGCAGTACACCCGAATTTGGAGTCTCGTACAGGGCGTGCAGTTGACAGAGGACCCGGATAGACTGCGCTGGAGTTTGACGCCAGATGCTCGGTACTCGGCGAAATCTTGCTATGAAGCACTATTTTTCGGGGCAACCGTATCGGAGAACTGGCAGCTGATTTGGAGATCTTGGGCACCGCCGAGGGTGAAGTTCTTTCTCTGGATGGCTTGTCTGGATCGTTGCTGGACAGGGGAGAGCCTTGCTCGCCGCGGTCTACCCCAAAGGACAGTTGTCCTCTGTGCGACCAGGAAACGGAATCAATGGAACACATCCACACTGGATGCTCGTTCTCGAGGACGGTCTGGCATGAGGTGTTATCCTGGATTAGATCTACGGCGAGACCTCCAGTTGTGGAAGACGATTTCGTGTATTGGTGGAAGTTGACACTGAAGTCCACCCCCGTCTGCTGCGTAAGGGCACCTCCTCGGCCATTATGCTCACGGCGTGGTGGATATGGAAGCATCGGAACACGATCGTCTTCGACAACGTACGCCCCTCGGTTGGCGCTTTGATGGAAACCATCAAGACCGAGGCGAGTGCGTGGGTGAGCGCAGGAGCTAGCAGTCTCGTACTCTCACTTCCCTAGGGCAGTTCCGGGTTGAGTTGTATGGTGTGGGGTTGCCTGTCTCAAGGCTTGTAAATAATTCTCTTTCTATCAATGCATCGAAACGCAAGGCTTTTGCGTTTTCGCGAAAAAAATAAAAAAATAATATTCTACGCGGTGCTCCCAAGATCTAGCCGAGGTAGAAGGCCATGAGGATTACCACTAGACGAGCAGGTGCGGATTATCGATGAAGCACGTCGATGCAGTGTAGTCCCACGATCCGATCTAGCCGATCCAATCCCGCGATCGTCGAAGTGTTGAACGTACAACACCTCTACCGGTATCCACACATACGAGGAGGAGCTCCAACGGCGGACTGCTAGGTCCGGTGCGGCGGCTGGACTAAGTGGGGCTAGGGTTCTCAACGCATGGGAGTGGAAACTTGTGCCCGTTGGGCAACCTGCGTTCCTCTTTATATAGCGAGTGGGAGTGGGCTCCACAACTCTTGTGGCCCATTCCCTCCGTGAATCCAACTCACTAAGTCTATTTCCGGTTCGGGTCCAACCTGACCAATATACTTGCTCTCGCTCTTAAGTGTGCGACCCTGCAGGCTCATGGCGACTTGGACACGATTTGGAGTCCGACTCCCAATCGATCAACCGTTAGCGGCTCCTAGCAGAATATGCCGACTCCCAAGTGCCATAGAGTCATGACGACATACCTTCCAATGTGACTTTCATCTGAGTCCCTTTTGCCTCACGATATACCTTGTCGAACTATAGGCGGATTATCGTCATCCCTTAAATAGCTCAACTCCCTTCTCGGTCCATGATATATAATTCATCTGACTAACTCTTAGTCAATAGACCCGGTTAATACTTAACCGAGTCGCGCATGGCCATGCTTACGGAATCATATCACTCGAGAGGGCCCAAAGAATATCTCTCCAGTCGGAGGGGCAAAATCACATCTTCATATCACACAACTTGCTTCTCATTCGACCCGAACTCTGCCTTTATAACTGCCTTGTCACGAAACAGCGTTTGACAGAACCTAAGTCGGTGATCCACAACTCGTATTGTGCGACAACCTCAGGTCTACGTATTACATTGATTGAGACATGCAAATGACGAGTTACTCATTGCATCTCAATATGGGTCAGTCCGACTTGCTAAACTCTTTAGCCGAGTCTGTGAAAGTTGGAATGGCATCGCCATGCCCATGACAAGTAGAACCGAGTCATCAGCCAACACTCACCTTAGTCTAGGTTCTATGTCTATTACAACCTTAATGACCAAGGACAATTTAGCATGAACAACATGAATACATAGTTCCACAATCGAATCACATATTCAATAATATATATCAGTTGTTCAAAGCAAGGACAACTTAATAAATTTATGAATACATTGAGAATTACATCATACATGATTGCCTCTAGGGCATATTCCCAACAAATATGATGTATGTATACACTAAAAACACGTATTCATCTATCTATATGTATATATATATATACCTAATAATAAAGACGTTAAGGCTTCCTTCGTTGGTTGGTCGATCGGTACTGGTGATCGATGGATTTGTTTTGTACATCGCGTGATTTGGATTTGTTTCGTACTCGCATGAGGTTCGCTGAGTTGTGTTTGGTTTGTCTTCCTTTCCTATACGTACGTCGCATGGCTGTGATCCAATACGGACTCTGCTCATACGAAGGAAATTAAAAGGAGCCAGGACTCTCGAGGGAAACTTCAGATCAATTGCAAGTTTCCTTGCTGGCATCTAATGGACTTGCTCGTCTGTTTTGTGTTTGTATACATCGGCTGCTCCTGCCCCGGTCGTATTTTGTTCTTGATCCCATGTATTTGATGGAATGCTCCACCAGCCGTGATGACTTCCAACTCTCGCTAATAAACAAAGCCCACAACGGAACGACCAGCTAGTATATCGTTTTGGCTCGACGCTCGAGTTTCGAGTCAAGGAACACTAGAGCAAGCGACCTCGCTGCCGACAATGGGAGAAAAATCTGTTCAGGCGAAGCGATCTGTTTGCCGATTACAAGGAGGCCGGAGCTGGCTGGACACGATCTCTTGATATTAATTGGCAGCGGCCCAAAGATCCGGCCAGCCACGATCATGTGAGGCACCTCATGAGACTCTAAACATGGAGGAATAGGAGAGAGAAAACCCATCTAGATATTGTTATGGACCCGTAGTCCTGAGATAAACTAATCATGCATCCGTCCGGAGGCGATCATGGCGATGTAGAGGCCTCCGATGACAATCCCCCTCTCCGGTAGTGCTGGAAAAAGAACTCCAGAAACCCTAGATTGGACTTTCGAGGTGATGGCGCCTCTCTATATGTTTTTTGGAAAATAACTCAGTCCCCGACGTTTTTATGGTTGAAGAAAATTTATGGGCTAAGGGGGGACGTGAGGCGGTGGCCAGAGCCCCCAGGGGCCCACTGGGCGCAACCAAGGGAGAGGTCGCACTTGGTGCCCTCCTGGTGGCCCACTGGCTCCCCTCCATCTCTCCTTTGGTCTTCATCTTCGTTCCGGGTAAAAATTGATCTCCGTGGATTTTCAGCCATTTCCGAAAATATTTCCTTAAGAACTTTTCTTAAATAGAAAAACGGCAGAAAACAACAACCAGCATGGGGCATCTTGTTAATAGGTTAGTCTATGAAAACATCCGGAAAACAAAGGAAAGCGATAGAAAACATGTGGAAAACAAAAGATATTGGGTAGAAAACAAGCATGAAGCATCAAAAGTTATAGATACGTTTGCAACGTATCAGCATCCCCAAGCTTAACTCATGCTCTTCCTCGAGTAGGTAAGTGATAACAAAATAATTTTTGAGGTGACATGAAGCCAACACAAATCTTGATCAATGTGATCAAAGTACTTTAACAAAGGCATGATAAATATCATTTCAACTAATGTAACGATATATGGTGGCCCAATATTCTCAACGAGCTCTCTCTAAAATTATGGTGGATGTTTTGTGGATGATATATAACTAGTGCTACACTAAGAACTCTCCTTGGATAATCCCTGTTTCCAGTGCAACAACAATCAACCCCTTCGGATATTCTCAACTACACACTCTTACACACGCAATCAAAGATCACGAGTGGTAATGTATTCCCTTATTCCCAGTGGAAAAACAAGATATCACGCAAATTTGCGATGGTATACTTTAAGATGAATGCTTAGAAGCAATACGATCTAGAGGCTAGGGTTTCTTTGGTTGAAACTTGTTCTACCGAATCCACACGCAGGTGGTATGTATTTATGGGGGAGGGGTGCGGACACAAGGGTATTGCGCAAGCACCCTACCTCCACTCGGACTAGGATTCCTACTTGAGCTAGGAAATAGATACAAACCGACCCTAAGGGGTTCGACCATGTATGGACACGCAGGTCCATGCCTATTAGGAATAGGACTTCTCCATATGGAAAATTGATCTTCAATGGGGTGCCCTCCTCTTGTTTCCTTTGTTGCCGAGTGTGGAAGAACATTCTTGGACTTGTTTTCCACACTTGTGCATTTGTTTTCAACACTTGTAATATTGTTTTCCACACTTGTAATGTTGTTTTCACCACATGTATTGTTGTTTTCCAGCATCTCCAGCTTGTTTTCCAGCTCCTCCTTGTTGTTTTCCACCTCCATGTTTGTGTTATCAATAACCCTGATCATACATAAATGCATAGACTTAGGCAGTATAAAATTCTCATTATCACAAACATCATATCCAATAAGGAGTGAATTCACCTATTGTTGTAATAACTTGGCCCTTGATCTTGTTATTGGTCCAAGTCTTATTTCATCATGCTTAAGTGGTAGAGAACTAGGGATGTCCTCATCCTCCTCCCCCCCCCTTGAAAAGGCGTCGACCTCGATGCAGCAAGGTAATCTCATGGTATGATGTCAAATCAACTACATTGAATGAATTATTCACACCAAACTCATCAACTTGAAGATAAATCTTGTATGCATTGTCATTGATTTTTTTCAAGCACTTTGTAGGGACCAGAAACTCGAGGTAATAACTTTGATTTTCTCAACTTGGGGAATCTATCATTTCGAAAGTGCACCCATACCAAGTCTCCTGGCTGAAATAATACCTCTTTTCTTTTCTTGTTTACACTTTCAGCCACATACTTCCCTTTATTCTCTATGGCATCCTTTGTCTTCTCATGTATCTTCTTCACAAAATCAGCTCTCTTTGATGCCTCCATATTTATTCTCTCTTGTATGGGAAGTGTTAAAAAATCAAGTGGTGTAATGGGATTGAAACCATAGACCACTTCAAACGGGCAAAGCTGAGTAGTAGAGTGGACAACCCTGTTGTATGCGAATTCCACATGTGGCAAACACTCCTCCCGCTCCCGCAGATTCTTCTTGATCATGGTTCGCAACAATGTTGATAATGTGCGATTAACCACCTATGTTTGTCCATCAGTTTGGGGGTGACATGTTATTGAAAACAACAACTTTGTTCCTAGCTTCCCCCATAGCATCTTCCAGAAATAACTCATGAACCTCACATCACGATCAGAAACAATAGTCCTTGGTACTCCATGTAGTCTTACTATGTCCCTGAAAAACAGATTAGCAATATGCGACGCATCGCCGCTTTTATGGCATGCA
Source organism: Alopecurus myosuroides (assembly GCA_028641055.1). Classification (NCBI taxonomy): domain Eukaryota; kingdom Viridiplantae; phylum Streptophyta; class Magnoliopsida; order Poales; family Poaceae; genus Alopecurus; species Alopecurus myosuroides. The sequence goes on from CM054058.1 coordinate 360,059,713, forward strand.
ATAAAGTATGACATCTTAGAGAATCTATCCACTACCATAAATATATAATCACGTCCTCTTTTCGTCCTAGGAAATCCTAACATAAAATCCATACTTATATCTTCCCATGGTGTAGTAGGTGCATGAAGAGGGGTATACAAACCGTGGGGATTCAATTTTGATTTAGCCTTGTTGCAAGTGATGCAACATTGCACAAACCTATATACATCACGTCTCATATGTGCCCAATAAAAATTGTCAGCCAACATAAGTAATGTTTTCTCAAGTCCAAAGTGTCCCATCAATCCACCACTATGATATTCCTGCAATAACAACAAATGCAAAGAACACTCGGGAATTCATAATTTGTTAGCTCTAAACATAAATCCATCATGTATATGATATTTATCCCAAGCCTTCACATTAGAACAATTAGCATATGGTGTAGAAAACTCCTTATCTTGAACATATAGAGGTTTTAAAGTCTCCAAACCTGAAACTTGAACATCCAATTTAGTGAGTAACATGTTTTTTCTAGACAAAGAATCAACAATTACATTATCTAATACTTTCTTATGCTTAATAATGTATGGGAAAGATTCAATAAATTCTACCCATTTAGCATCTCTTCTATTAAGATTGGATTGATTCCTTAAAAATTTCAAAGCCTCATGATCTGAATGTATAATGAACTCTTTCGTCCACAAATAATGTTTCCACACTTCTAGAACTCTAACAACTGCATATAATTCCTCAATTGAGCACCATGCAATTTTTTTCAGAAAAAGAAGCAATGGGTTTTCTATCTTGCATTAACACACCTCAAATACCTATGCCACTTGCATCACATTCAATCTCAAATTGTCTATTAAAATTAGGTAGCATCAATAATGGGGCCGAAATCAACTTATTTTTCAAAGTATCAAAATCAATATCTTGAGCAATCCCCCACTCGAAATTCACACATTTCTTAGTCAAATCATTCAAAGGGGCAACAATAGTACTAAAATCTTTCACAAATCTTTTATAAAATCCAGCAAGTCCATTAAAACTTCTTAGTTGACTCACATTCATGGGAATTGGCCAATTTTTTATTTACTCAATTTTAGATTCATCAACTTCAATCCCATGTGTAGAAACAACATATCCAAGAAATATGACCTTATCTTTGCAAAAAGTGCACTTATCTAAATTACCAAACAATTTATTTTCTCTTAGCACATGCAAGACTTGTCTAATATAAGCAATATGTTCATGTTCATTGTGGATATATATGAGAATATCATCAAAATAAACTACCAGAAACTTGCCAATAAAATCTCTCAAAACATGGTTCATTAATCTCATGAAAGTACTAGGTGCATTAGTTAATCCAAAAGGCATCACTAACCACTCATATAAACCATTTTTTAAATGTTGTTTCCCATTCATCCCCCTCTTTCATCATAATTTGATGATAACCACTATGCAAATCAATTTTAGAGAAAACAACAGCACCACTTAATTCATCTAACATGTCTTCCAAACGTGGTATAGGATGACGATAACGAATAATGATATTGTTAATTGTTCTACAATCTACACACATGCGCCAAGTACCATCTTTCTTAGGGACTAAAATAACAGGAACAACACAAGGAGAGAGGCTTATTCAAATATAACCTTTATCAAGAAGCTCTTGTACTTGTTTCTGAATTTCCTTCGTTTCTTGGGGATTTGTCCTATAGGGAGCTCGGTTTGGTAATGATGATCCAGGAATAAAATCAATTTGGTGCTCAATCCCTCTCAATGGTGGCAGCCCCGAGGGTATTTCTTATGGAAAAGCATCATCAAATTCCTGCAAAATATTAGAAACACCAATAGAAAGAGGAGTCATATCGTGGTGGTGTCACAACAGATGCCATAGGAGGGCTAAAGATGGTGCCAATGGACATTGTGGGTACCCGGGGAGGGATTGCACACCAAGTGGTGCGCTCACTACACTGCAAACACAAGGATCTACCTAGGTTCAGGGCCCTCGTGTGGAGGTAAAACCCCTACTCCTGCTTGTTTGTCTCAATATATGTGGGTAACCGGAATATAATGGGGTTCCTCAAGCTCTCCGAGATAGAGGCAGAATAAGATCTCTGGCTCTCTTTCTTTCTAAGGGAAAAAAATGTGTACTGGTTTCCTCTTCGTCTGGGTCGTGCCTCGTGCAGGAGGGGTGCGGCTACCTTATATACTCGTGGCCACTGACATATTGTATTGGGTTAGGTGGAGAACACTACGTCGTAGCGCACGCCGGCTGACACGGTGCCGAAAGTCTCCTCCTCCGTATCTGATGCGCGTCCTGTCCCCCTTGTCAGAGACAGGACGTGGCCTCGCCCATACCCTGCATTGTGCCCATGTACGCTCATACATCATTTTCCTTGTAAGTTGAACCACACGCGCGTACTCTCCCGCGATCTTCAGGATTTCACCTACTCCACTGACCTTGATCCGGGATAGCTGATTCTTCATGTAACCCGGATTCTCCAAGTGCAACTCGGATAACCCGGGGGAGTATCCACCTACAAAGTATCAGACTTGGTACCTCTTACCGAGATAGCTCCATCTCGGTAACAGCAACTCGGTCCAGGTACCGATCCCGGTCAACGGTATCTCGGCATCCACTCCTTTCATACCATTTTATGCCAAGCTTGGCCCTACCCGGGGTTGCCCCCCGACATTAGTCCCCGAAGCTGGTATGGTCCAGCGAACTCGGACGTTGGGCCGCACCAGCTTAAATCATAATGCTCCTCATCATTCAACTGAGATACCCCATATCTCGGTTCAATCTCAACCTTAAACTCAGATTCTATCCGCAATCGCCACCATGGATTCCCACAAAAAATCCGACATACTTGTGTCGGGTTGGGTTTACCGAGTTCCTAGCACTTAGCCCCTTTTCTCGTGAACTCCTCCAGTGCGAGGCAAAACCACCTTGTTTCTCCCGCGTTGTGGCGTCACCACGTGACAGAGAACCGCTGCGCACGTCGCCTTGTTCCTCGCGCACTTCCACGCATGTGCCACGCCCACGCCTCGCCATGGTCACTTGGCCCCACATGCAGTCAAATCCCCGCGGCGCACTTGAGTACGCCTCGCGGATAGTGCGGGATTTATTGCGCACGCACGCGCGGTGGTTCTGCTTCGTGCGTTACTGCGTGCGCAGTAACCGCGACGGTTACCGCAAAACGTGCCACGATTAATTCCGCATGGTTAATGCCTCCAGGGGTATAAATACCCGTGCGGTTCTTCTCTCTTCCTCTTCTCCGCCATTTGGCCCCCATCGTCTCCACTTCTTCACCGCACACGCAGACAAAGCGCATCGCTCCGCCGCGCGCACCCGGACTCCGCCACCGTTGAAAGTAAAGTATAGGCACCTAGAGGGGGGGTGAATAGGTGCTACGACCAATTTTAATTTTTCTTAAGATTTAGGCTTGACAAGAAGGTAAATTCTCTAGATTATGCAACTAGGGGTGAATTTACCTATATGACAAGGCAAGCAATTAAGGCAACTAGAACAACACTTAATACAACTAGTACAACAATAAATGTAACAAGTACTAGTAAGTAAATAGGGAGGAACGAGATAACCGATGGAAGCACACGGAGACACGATGTATTCCCGAGTTCCTCCTTGTTAAGGGAGTACGTCTCGTTGGAGGGGTGTGAGCTCGCCACGAAGGCCTACTCAACGCCACGAAGGCCTCACCCTATTCTCCGATGAACTCCACCACAAAGGCCTAGTTCACCTTCCACTATAGAACCCCTTTGAGGCGGGGATCAAATCCTTTACAAACAAGGTTGGGGCACACACCCACAACTTAATTGGGGGCTCCCAACACTCACAAATCACCAAGAGTAGCAAGAAGCCTAGGTTCTCCACATGAGGAAACCCTAGGCCAAGATTCCTCAAGCAAAGGAGAGGGGAAATGAAATCCGGTTGGTGAAGACGTAGATCGGGGCCTTCTCCTTCAATCCTCCAAAGATCTAGGCTTTTGTGTGGTTGGATTGGGAGATCTAGCAAGGTGGTTGAGCTCCAACAATGGTGTCTTTAAGTCTGGTCGAGCTGACTGGAGGTAGGTGGAGGGGAGGGGGTATTTATACCCCTCATCAATGCAAAGAGCCGTTGGAGCCTTTTCTGACGAAATCACACCGGAGACTCCGGTGTAAAGGCCGGAGACTCCGGACAGTTTCCGGTGTCCCAATTCTTCAGAGAGAATCCACTCCGGAGACTCCGGTCTGGCGGACCGGAGACTCCGGTCTTAGCGCTTCGCGTGGGCACAGAGGGAGTCTGTGGTCTTGCGGTTGAGGAAAAATGTACTCACACCGGAGACTCCGGTAAGTATCCGGCAAGTCTCCGGTGTGGGTACAGTGCGCGACACCACCAAGTCCTTAGCGAAAATCTTGGCGCAAAATCCCACACCGGAGACTCCGGACAGTCTCCGGACACTCTCCGGTGTGGGTACAGTACGCGACACCACAAGTCCAGCAGAATAATCCAGGGAGAAATCTCCACACCGGAGACTCCGGTCTGGTGGACCGGAGACTCCGGCCTGAAGAAAACTCCAGTGAACAGACTTGGATATCTCGCTCCTTTTTGTACCACAGCACCACCATCGATAAATGAGTTGAAGTAAACCCCTGAAATACATCAACACTTATTAGAGTATATGTGTTGTTAACAAACACCAAAACAAGGTGATTTAAGCGCGTTTGCACTTTCAATCTCCCCCTTTTTGGTGTTTGATGACAACACACACATTTTAGCAATTTAGAGCATAGCTAGGCTAAGTTTGTAAAAGATAGAGCACTCACAAAGTGAGCTCCCCCTATTTTTCACAAACCAAGCCCTACTAGAGCAAGCAATTGAACAATAACAAATAGAGAGACAAGGATAAGGCATAATGAGTAATGATAAATAAAAGATAGCTTCACCACAAAGTCTCTCACAAATAACAATCATTGTTCACTAAACACGCAAATCGAAATCAACTAAGATAGTGGGAACACAAGTCATAAGAGGCAAATCAAGTTCAACGACTTGTGTTCCGAAGCAAATAAAGCTAAGTGGAGAAGACACAAAGCTACTTCTCCCCCTTTGGCATCGAGACACCAAAAAGGGGCGAAGAGAACAACGCGGTCCTAAGGCTCAGTCCTCATCCTCGTAGTCCTCATCATCATCCTCCCCTGGTTCCGTGTCACCATCATCATCATCAGCTCCACTCCCAGCATCATCATCATCATTACCGGAGGCAAAGTCACCAAGGTCCTCATCCTCTGGATCATCCTCAGGCTGATCATCAACAAAGTCTTCCTCAATCTCCGGGGTCCTGGCATGGTGAGTCGAGGTAGAAGGAGCCGAGGTGACATCCTCAAAGTCACCCCACGGAAACTGATCAATGTTCCACCCCTCATAGGACATAGTCACAGAAGCGGTGGGAGGGGTGGGTGGGAGTAGTGGGAGGAGTACCCATAGGAGGTGTAGCACCAAGGCCCGCATGGTCATGCAGCTTGGTGATCATCTTCTTCAGCTCGCGTCGCTCCTTATAAGCAGCATGGTTCTCCTTGTGCACAGCCACAGTCATGCATAGAATGTTACGCTGGAACCACGTGAGCTTCTTCATCTCATCCTGAGTCTCCTCCCTGCTAGAGCGGCGAGAGGGAGGATCGGCATTCTTCCTCCTAGAGCGAGAAGGTGCCTCAACATCCCCCATGGGAGTGTCATCGTCACGAGAGCGGCCGGTCAGAATCTGGAGAGAGCCAACAGGGTGCACAGTATCGTGAGCTAAGCCAGGCAGCTGGTCAAGAATGAGCCTCATCACATATGGAGCATAGACAGGCACCTTCTTGATCTCGATCATAGCACAGTAAATCTCCTCCTTAATAAAGTGCATCACATCAATCTCAAAACCCTCTCCATCAGGGCCAGCAAGGTGACACTGGAAGGCCTGATAAAGGAGGTTCACTAGGCCACCACGAATAGCATCCACATTCCCAACCTTGGGAGCAATGTTGCAGCGAAAGAGACGAAGGCAAATGTTGTATACCCTCTTCAGATTCTTGGCAGTGCCGCAACTAGAGAGCTTGTCATACATAGGAGCCATGCGCTTCTTATCATAAGCAACTCCATGAACGTGCATACGCTCACCATTCCCTTCTCCCCAAGGGTAACCAAGAAGCTCAGCAAATCGTTCCATGGACGAATCGCACTCCACTGTCCCAGACATCCACTTCATAGTGACCTTCTCATCTTCAGCAAGAGTGACAGTGGCAAAGAACTGCTGAATAATAGGAGGGTTGTAGTTCTGCTGAATGCCCACAAGATGCTCAAGACCCAGCTTCCTAGTGATCCAGACTGCCTCCTCAAAGTACTCAGAGCTGCCAAGTGCCTCTAAGTCAAGGACTTTCTGTGGACACACGGGCTGCCTGAACCGAGTATAGATCTCATCCATGATCAACTCGGACTCCCTCCTCCAATAGTGGGCTGTATGAGCAGTGCGGGGCATCTCGAAGAAAGGACGACCCCTCATAAGCCTGTACTCCTTCTTGCTCAAGGATACCACTGAGGATAAAGAATCATATCTTGCCTTCTTTGCAATTTCAGCATTCACTCTGTGCTCGTGCTTGTTTTTTTGACGCCTCTCACTCTCAAAGGCACCCCTCTGACCATAAAGACCGGTGGCTTCATCAATAACCATATAGTTGCGGGAGTGAGGACGAGAACTACGCTTGACCACGGCCTTCTGCTTTGTTCCTGAAAACCAACACAAACAAAACAACAACAGAGAAAACAAAAAAAATGAGCATACATGTCCAACGAGGTGCAGAAATACTACAGATGCACCAGAAGACGCAGCTGAAAGAACCACACCGGAGTCTCCGGTCCGAGACACCGGAGTCTCCGGTCCGAGACACCGGAGTCTCCGGTCTGATAAACAGCAAAGTGCAGGGTTCTTAACAGGGGTACTACTGGTGAATCTAAGCATGTTCTTTACACAAAAAACTAGCCAGAGGAAGTTCTACCAACAGAAAGTGCAACATCCCCAAAGAAATCACCTAGTTTTTCAGATCTAGATGCAAAACAGAGAAAAAACGTGGGGAGATGTTGTACCCTTGCTTCCTTGGCCTGCCATTGTCCCTCCCACGGATGGGAGAGGCAAGGGGGAGGTTGGGGGACGACTTTGGGCGGAGGAAATCGCCCGGGACGGCTCCTGGCGGTGGCGGCGGCGCAGCAGTGCTTTGGGGGGGCGTGGGGGAAGTGGGGAATGAAACCCTAACTTCCCTCAGCCCCCAGCTTAAATAGCACCCGCAGCACACCGGAGTCTCCGGTGTTAACACCGGAGTCTCCGGCCTGGCCGGAGTCTCCGGTATGGTACACCGGAGTCTCCGGTCTTTCGCCAGAAACACTACCCAAAAGAACATGTAATGCTCAAAAACAACAAACATGAGATTTTGGCAGGAAAAACAGAAGCAACACAAGGAGGGAAAAATGTACTCAAAAACAACGAGAAAGAAACGAAGAACATCAAATGGTGAGTACATCCCTTAACAAAAAAATGCCAAAAGCTCGCAAATAAGAACCAATTCTTCACGGAAGAGGTTGGTGGCCTAGGCCACCATGTAAGAGTTCATGGTATGCAACCGCGAAGATATATCTTGGGGGCATTGCCATTACTCAACATTGAAGCTCACAATTCAACATTAGAAAAAGAGAGATCACAATGAATTTTTGCTTTGGGCATAATGGGGGGAGGGAGAACCCAATGTGTTAGGATAACACTCCCCCTATGTCCATGCCTACACCTAGACTCGAAAACGTTTCATCTATAGGGGTGTGTGCAAGATAATGAAGTCAAGCTCCTTGAATCAATCACATTTAGCTCATTCCTCAAGAACAAGAATCTTGCATCATCAAGTGGCTTCGTGAAAATATCCGCAAGATTGTCCTTGGTGGGCACATAACTTAGTGCAATGTCTCCTCTCGCTACATGATCACGGATGAAGTGGTGGCGAATCTCAATGTGCTTCGTCCTTGTGTGTTGCACCGGATTGTATGCAATCTTGATAGCACTTTCATTGTCACATAGAAGAGGCACTTTGTCCAAATGAACTCCATATTCCTTGAGAGTTTGCCTCATCCATAGCAATTGAGTGCATGCACTTGCGGCGGCAACATATTCGGCTTCGGCGGTGGAGAGTGAAATGCAATTTTGTTTCTTCGAGGACCAACTTACAAGGGACCTACCAAGAAATTGGCAAGCCCCGGAAGTTGACTTCCTATCATCTTGATCACCCGCCCAATCGGAATCCGTATATCCATTGAGAGAAAATTGTGCCCCTTTGGGTACCACAAACCAAATCTTGAGGTATGAACCAAATAACGAAAGATCCTATGAACCGCCATTAGATGGCAATCCTTAGGAGCCGCTTGATACCTTGCACACACACCTACACTCAAAACGATATCGGGCCTAGATGCACAAAGATAGAGCAAAGAACCAATCATAGAACGATAAAGCTTTTGGTCCACATCCTTACTCCCTTTTGGATTACGAGAGAGATGACACTTGACTTGCATGGGAGAAGTCTTGATCTTAGCATCTTGGAAGTTAAACCTCTTGATCATATCTTGGGTATACTTGGCTTGAGAAATGAAAGTCCCACGAGCCAATTGCTTGATCTCAAAGCCAAGGAAGAATTTAAGCTCACCCATCATAGACATCTCGAACCTGTCAGTCATAAGCTTAGAGAACTCATTATTGAAAGCTTGGTTAGTTGAGCCAAAGATGATATCGTCCACATAGAGTTGGCATATGAAAAGCTCTCCCTTTACTCTCTTGGTGAAGAGAGTGGGGTCAATCTTCCCAACTTCGAAACCACGATCATCTAACAACTCCCTAAGGTGCTCATACCAAGCACGAGGTGCTTGTTTGAGACCATAGAGAGCCTTGTCAAGTTTGTAAACGTGGTTGGGAAAGTTGAGATTCTCGAACCCCGGAGGTTGCTTGACATATACCTCCTCTTTTAGTGGACCATTCAAGAAAGCACTTTTCACATCCATTTGTTGCAATTTGAAATTATGTGAGGATGCATAAGCAAGGAGGATACGGATGGACTCAAGGCGAGCCACGGGCGCGTAGGTTTCATCAAAGTCAATGCCTTCAACTTGGGTGTAACCTTGAGCGACCAATCTTGCCTTGTTCCTAATGACAATGCCATTCTCATCTTGCTTGTTCTTGAAAATTCACTTGGTGCCAATAACATTGTGGCAATCCTTGGGTTTCTCAACCAATCTCCAAACTTTGTTGCGCTCAAAGTTATTGAGCTCATCATGCATAGCTTCAACCCAATCGGAGTCCTCAAGAGCTTCATACACTTTCTTAGGCTCCACCATAGAGATATGAGCTTGATGCTCACAAAAATGAGCCAATTGCCTTCTAGTGGACCTTCTAGTTTGAACATCCTCCAAGACCTTGTCATCTTGGGCATCAATTTGCTTCAAAGCTCTTCTTATCCTTTTGATGCGACGGGCTTCGATCTCCTCATTATTGCGAGGAGGAATCACTTGATCATCTTGATCATTCGGGTCGCCATCTTGACCAACATGGCCTTGATCATCAACATCGTCATCAACAATATCTTCAATACTAGCTTCAACATGAGAAGAGGAAGAAGAGGATGATTGATCTTGGCCTTGATCTTGACTCGCATTAGTGAGAGGAGTGGGTACGACTTGCGGAGTCACTTGATCAATGAGAGGAGGGTCTTGAATATGTTCTCGATTAGGTGTAGTGGTTGGCTCCTTGGCTTGATCTTCAAATGTAGAGGAGGGCTCCACTTGGGTAGAGCATAGTCCTTCTCGAGTCGCCATAAGGTGTCCCTCGATGGGGCGGAAGAATCCCACACCCATCCTTCCTATGGCTTCTTGAGGCATTTCAACATCTACATTTGAAACATGAAATTGCGCCACTTGGGAGCCGTCATTTTCCTCGAAAACCACACTACAAGATTCTATGACAATCCGTGAGGCTTTGTCATAGACTCTATAAGTGTGGGATTCGGCACCGTAACCAACAAAAATACCCTCAATAGTTTTGGATTGAAATTTCGACAACCTAATACCCTTGATCAAATAAAAGCACTTACAACCGAATACACGGAAGTAGGATACGTTGGGCTTGTTGCCGGTGAGGATCTCATATGGGGTCTTGCACAAGCCTTTGCGGATGTAGAGGCGGTTGGAGGAGTGGCATGCGGTGGATATGGCCTCGGCCCATAAATATTGGGGAGAAGAGTACTCCGCCAACATGGTCCTTGCCATATCCAAGAGAGTGCGATTCTTCCTTTCGGCAACACCATTTTGTTGAGGAGTGTAAGTGGCGGAGTATTGGTGGCGAATGCCTTCTTCACTAAGAAATTCATTGAATATATAGTTCTTGAACTCCGAACCATTATCACTCCTAATAGCCATGATTTGCACATTGTGTTGATGTTGCACTTCGTTGGAGAAGTCGATGATGGTTTGTTGGGTCTCACTCTTGCACTTGAAGAAATAAACCCAAGTGTATCTTGAGTAATCATCGACAATCACCAAGCAATACTTCTTGCCGCCAAGACTTGCCTCGGGCACGGCACCAAAGAGATCAACATGGATAAGCTCCAAGATCCTCTTTGATGAAATAATAGTCTTGGCCTTGTGCACAATGTCATGCATCTTCCCTTCAACACACGACCTACAAACACGATCCTTTGCAAAGGAAACATTTTCTTTTAGTCCAACAATAAGGCCACTTTTGTGAAGACTTTGCAAAGTTCTCATGTTGACATGGGATAGGCGGCGATGCCACAACCATCCCAAGTCCGCCTTCCCAAAAAGACACATTGCTTGAGTGTTGGTTGACTTCGAAAAGTCCACCACATACAACTCGTTTTCAACATGTCCCACGTGAACGACGTCAAGAGTCTTGCTTCTCAAAAGGACCACAATATCACCATCAAAGAAGACGGAAAGACCCATCTTACTAAGAGAGCGGACGGAAAGTAAATTGTAACCAAGGGATTCGACAAGCATGACGTTCACGATAGTGATATCGGGAGCCACCACAACCTTGCCAAATCCGGATACCTTAGACTTGGACGAGTCCCCATAGGTGACGGTTGCTTGGATGTCATTTGGTTGCAACTCCGTCACAAGTTCTTTGCTTCCGGTTATATGATTAGTGCATCCACTATCAAGAATCCATTTAGTCCCACCGGAAGCATAGTCCTGCAAGAGATCATTGACTAGAGTTAGGACCCAAGTTGGGTCCCTTCATGTTAGCAACAAGGGTCTTTGGAACCCATATAGTGTAGTCAATAAAACCCTCAATAGGACCAACATATTTAGCTTGCACAACACCATAATAATCAACATATAAGAAATGGTGTGGGTTGTTAGTTCCCGCGGAGGAGCTACGAGTAGTGTTGTCCCTCATGACAATACCACCCGAAGCACCATGTTTGTTCTTCTTCTTGTTCTTCTTCTTCTTGTTCCTTTTCTTGGCTACATAGCCAAGACCTTGTTTGCCCACTTGTTGCCTTGGAGCACTTACTTGTGGTCTAGAAATGACCGCATTGGTGCTTGGGGCAACCACTTGTGGGGTGGCAAGCACCACCTTTTCAACTTGAGTGCTTTTGCCCTTGAGCCTTGCTAGCTCATCCTTCAACCTAGCATTTTCTTCAATAATTTTTGCATGATCACAAGAAGAAGTAGAAGTGCTAGGATGGTTAGATTGAGTAAGTTGAGTTTGAAGTTGTTCATGCAACTCTTTGAGGGATGAGTGTTGGCTTTCCAAAGCTTTGTGAGCAATGGTTAGCTTTTCAAACTCCTCGGTTAGTTTACCATGACCAACCCCAAACTCTACTTTATCCTTTTTAGCCTTTTTATATTTAGCAATAGCAAGATCACGTTCCTTAATGATTTTAGAGACAAGTTCATTATGAGTAGTTTCAATAGTTTCAAGTTCATCCTCTAGAGAAACTCTACCATCATGCTCTTCTTCAAGAGTCATTGAGAGGGATGCAATTTCATCCGCATCCCTTCTCTCAATCTCACCTTTCTTCTCAAGGGCCTCTTGGGCCTCTCCCAATTGCCTCATGAGATGCTCAAAGTACTTCTTGGTCTCCCCTTGCATGTTAGACATAAATCGGTCCAAAGAGGCCCTTTCCTCTTCTTCTCTAAGACTAGCAATATGTTCTAGTTCACTAGGGGTCTTAGAGTTAGGAGAAGATGATACCTCCGTGGCCTTGGCCATGAAGCACTTGGCATTGCGTTGAGGAAGATTTTCATTGGGGGATTCAAAGAGATATGACGAAGATGGAGTGGAAGCAATAGCTAGAGCGGCCACTTCACTTGTGGTTTCTTCTTCTTCATCACTCCCGGAATCATACTCCTCTTGAGTCAAGAGCACAAACTTGGTGGGGGTCTTCTTGTTGAAAGGTTTCTTCTTGAAATGAGGTTTCTTGTATTCAACCTTGGACTTGTCCTTGCGGATGAGCTTGCCGCTATGGTTCTCTCTATTCTCATAGGGGCACTCCGCAATGAAATGGTACTTGTCTTGGCAATTGAAGCAAGATCTCACTTTTTGAGCCCCATCATTACCATAACGAGACTTGGTCTTCTCCTCAACAAATTTCTTGCCTTTTGGGGGATTGTTCCAAAACTTTTGCACGGTGAGAGCTATTAGATCCTTTAGAACGGGATCATATTCTTGTTCCTTCAATGGAGGCAATGCTTCTTCACCATCTTCATCATTCTCAACTTCTCTTGCCAACACCTTGGCCTTCAAAGCAACGGAAGCTCCTTGATGCATCCAAATGGCCCTAGCACGGTTGTCAAGAGCATTCTTGGTTTGCACTTTGTAGGAGCTCAATTCTTGCATGACTTGAGTAGAGGTCATGGTGGAGAAATCATGTCTCCCTTGAATGCTCTTCATATCCGTGCCCTCAAAAGGCATCACGGCAATTATGAACTTCCTCTTGATCCAAGCATCATCAATATGTGTTGCACCCGCATTAGAGAAAGCGGTGGCAAGAGATTTGAGCCTCCGATACATGTCAACGTGATCTTCTCCATCACGCATGAAAAATCCTTCGGCCTCATTGGTCAAGGTGTCATAGCGATTTCTTTGCATGCTTTCATTCCCAACAAACATGAGGATTAGTGCATCCCATGTCTCTTTGGCGGTGGAGAAGTGTTGAAGATGCGGCATGTGATTGGGGCCCACGGCTTGATGAAGGATGGATAAAGCGGTGTAATTGAGTTGGCAATCTACAACCTCTCTTCTTGTGAGATTCTTGGGATCATATGGCTTGTATCCATCACGAGTGATTCTCCAAAGATCTATACAAGAAGAGTTCAAGTGAGTCTCCATGTAGTATTGCCATTCACGAAAAGAATATGCATCAATTTTAGGTGGATCTCCCCTAGGAATTATATGAGGAAAAGGGATGGGAGGATCGGGAGAATATTGGCCTTCAACGGCATGATATCCTTCCTTTCCACTCGCACCCTTCTTAGCGGATTGTTCTGCGGAAGCAGTTTTAAGTGGTTCACCATCAACCCCTTTCTTGGCACCCTCCGTTTCCAGAGGGGATGAGTCGCCCACCTCCGGTTCCTTGGCTTTGAGGAGTGTTGTCATGAGTAGACGCAACTCCTCAAATTTAGTGTCTATGGATGAGGTCAATGATTCTCTCAAAGCATTGAGATCATTCATGGTCACATTTCCTTCGGACGGAGCGTCATCCTCATCACCCATACTTAAACTCTTAGGCGGTTAAGCCCGATAGAAGAGCCGAGGCTCTGATACCAATTGAAAGTAAAGTATAGGCACCTAGAGGGGGGGTGAATAGGTGCTACGACCAATTTTAATTTTTCTTAAGATTTAGGCTTGACAAGAAGGTAAATTCTATAGATTATGCAACTAGGGGTGAATTTACCTATATGACAAGGCAAGCAATTAAGGCAACTAGAACAACACTTAATACAACTAGTACAACAATAAATGTAACAAGTACTAGTAAGTAAATAGGGAGGAACGAGATAACCGATGGAAGCACACGGAGACACGATGTATTCCCGAGTTCCTCCTTGTTAAGGGAGTACGTCTCGTTGGAGGGGTGTGAGCTCGCCACGAAGGCCTACTCAACGCCACGAAGGCCTCACCCTATTCTCCGATGAACTCCGCCACAAAGGCCTAGTTCACCTTCCACTATAGAACCCCTTTGAGGCGGGGATCAAATCCTTTACAAACAAGGTTGGGGCACACACCCACAACTTAATTGGGGGCTCCCAACACTCACAAATCACCAAGAGTAGCAAGAAGCCTAGGTTCTCCACATGAGGAAACCCTAGGCCAAGATTCCTCAAGCAAAGGAGAGGGGAAATGAAATCCGGTTGGTGAAGACGTAGATCGGGGCCTTCTCCTTCAATCCTCCAAAGATCTAGGATTTTGTGTGGTTGGATTGGGAGATCTAGCAAGCTGGTTGAGCTCCAACAATGGTGTCTTTAAGTCTGGTCGAGCTGACTGGAGGTAGGTGGAGGGGAGGGGGTATTTATACCCCTCATCAATGCAAAGAGCCGTTGGAGCCTTTTCTGACGAAATCACACCGGAGACTCCGGTGTAAAGGCCGGAGACTCCGGTCTGGGCCGGAGACTCCGGACAGTTTCCGGTGTCCCAATTCTTCAGAGAGAATCCACTCCGGAGACTCCAGTCTGGCGGACCGGAGACTCCGGTCTTAGCGCTTCGCGTGGGCACAGAGGGAGTCTGTGGTCTTGCGGTTGAGGAAAAATGTACTCACACCGGAGACTCCGGTAAGTATCCGGCAAGTCTCCGGTGTGGGTACAGTGCGCGACACCACCAAGTCCTTAGCGAAAATCTTGGAGCAAAATCCCACACCGGAGACTCCGGACAGTCTCCGGACACTCTCCGGTGTGGGTACAGTACGCGACACCACAAGTCCAGCAGAATAATCCAGGGAGAAATCTCCACACCGGAGACTCCGGTCTGGTGGACCGGAGACTCCGGCCTGAAGAAAACTCCAGTGAACAGACTTGGATATCTCGCTCCTTTTTGTACCACAGCACCACCATCGATAAATGAGTTGAAGTAAACCCCTGAAATACATCAACACTTATTAGAGTATATGTGTTGTTAACAAACACCAAAACAAGGTGATTTAAGCGCGTTTGCACTTTCAACCGTTCCACGAGCACCGCCGCGCTCCCGTGTTGCGCCGCACACCGGAACGCCGCCGCGAGCCTCCACTTTGCCACCGCAGATCTACGCGTCGCCCACGTCGTCACGGACCACACGAGCACTCCTCCAAGCCCGAGCCCACGCCAGAACGCATCCACGACATTCGTCTTCCGCATCGTCGCCTTGCTTCTTCGTCCTCTCCGCCCGAGCACTTCCTCGAGCCCACGAATCGCGCGGAGACACCGGATCCCTCATGCAGCGCCATGGCCTCGCAGGAGCTCGAAGCCGTGGAGGAGCTGGTGGCACCGTAATCCGCACGCTCCGCGTGGAACGGATCCCACGTCAGGGCCTTGGACATCACATGGCTAATAGAGACCCGGAGGATCCCGGCTGGAGTCGAGTGCAAGCCACCCGGAGAGGCGATCCAGCCGAAACCCGAGAAGGGTGAGTACGCCGTGTTTCTTGTGCATTTCGAGCGCGGCTTTGGCCTTCCCATCTCCGATTTTATGACAAATTTCTTCAAAAAGTTCGGCCTCTAACCTCACCACCTTCCAGCGAACGCCATCACCACCCTTTCCGCTTTTATCCCCTTCTCGTAGGAATTTCTTGGTCTCTACCCCACAGTCAACATGTGGAGCAAGTACTTCCGATTCCGGAAGCAGGTCATCTCGAACCTGGAGAACCCGGACTGGCCGAAACAGATGAACCAATGTGGGACAACCATGGTGGTTCCGCGCCAGGGCTCCAAGTTCCCAAGAATCCGGGGTCTGGAATCCTGCTGGAAGTGGCAGTGAACGTTCTTCTACGTCAAGAACACCACCAAGATGAACCACAATGGCCTCCCGGTCTTCCACAACGGCCCTCCTACCGAGATGCTCAACTGGTACCACAACCCCCCGAGACACAAACCATGAAGTCAACCTCGTCCACCAACATCTCCAACATCTTATCCGAGATGGACTCCGGGCGGATGATCTGCTCGCCACCTTCGTGAGCCGCCGGGTTCTGCCGCTTCAGCGCTGAAAGCACAAGATTTGCCACCTGAGCGGGCACCAAGATCCGACCCGGATCAACACGATCAAGCTCGCCAAGAAGGAGGAGGTCACCCGTGTGAAGTTGATCGCGCGGACCCAGCTCACAAAGGACTTGGAGTGGGGCTTTGAGTCCTATAGCAGAGCGTGCCCGACACCCGCTGTAAGTATCCCGAACTTACCGAGTTATATTTGTTCTGGACTATACCAAGATAGGTATATCCCAAAATAGCTTTGTCTTGATCTTTCATGCTTTGTGATTTGCATATGCATAGATTCGTCCGCCAGCAGGATGAGGACGGTGCGAAACCAGCCGCTAACTGCGGGGTGGATAGGAAAGAGGACGATGTGGAGGACTTCAACGATGAAGACAACATGCCGATGCCGGACGCAGAGCTCGCCTCAAATCCCGGTAAGTTCCGAGTTCCAGGCTCCATCCGAGATTGGTCTGAGGATGAGGAAGATGTTGATGATGACTGTATTGTTATAGAGGTACTCGATCCCACGCCAATTTCTTATGTGTATCCTCTGCCATCGGCTTCAGTTGATCCGAGCGAGCAGGTCATGGATGCGTAGCTCGTGGCCATGGCCTCCCTCGTCGACATGAGGAAGAGATGCGGTAGTGGCGTTGTGGCTTCCCCAAGAGGCTAAAGAAGAAACCTGGGAACGAATTCTAGACTCCCCGCAAGAGCAAACAGCCTATGCCGGAGGGGTAAGTCACCTTCTGAAATACATTCCCTTTGCGCTTTTGTCTTCTCTTCTTTTTGCCTAAGTTAATTTGGTTGCCTTTGTTTTCTTGCTTATCTTCTCTCTTTGCAGTGAGCCTCTGGAGATCAGGATGACCGCGCCCTCTGCGTTCACTTCGACATGGAGAAGATCCGTCTCGGTGCCACAGTCCTCCACGCTCCCTCATGTGATTCAACTTCCGGAGGCAGGAGGTTACGCCGACTTTGAGCAGGATATCCCGGAAGCCCAGTCCATGGACATGCCGGAGATGCCTGCTTTTGAGAGAGAAGAAGATCTCGGTGCCAACAACATGGGCAACGAGATGGAGAACACGGAGGATCGGGAACATAGGCAAAGGTACTATATTTATGCCCGAGATATCGTATGTGCTTTATACTTCACCGATTTTTTAGCTCATGTTCTATTTTATCTCCTTCAGCCGTAATGGAGCAACAACTAATCGATTCGATCACCAAGATCTCTGCCCTGGAAAGTGAGTTTCTTTTTTCTTCACTTTGTGTTTTGTACTTACGCACTCTCTTGCTGGCTAACCTTGTTGTGCCAATGCAGGCGAGCATAAAATCTTCACCGAGAAGCACCAGGAATGCACCACGCTTGCTGAATCAGCGCAGACCAAGATCTTGGACCTTGAGAGTGAGTTTCTCCTCTTCATCCTTACTTTGTATCAGTGATCCTGGCTTCTTTCTAACCGGATTATCTCTGTGCAGATGAGCATAAACTATTTGCTGAGAAGCACCAGGATTGTTTCACTCTGGCCAAAATGGCGCTGCAGCTTGCTGACTGCGAGGCTAAGTTCAAAGATGAACTTCAGACCGAGAAGGATGAGGTAACTCGGCTAAAGGCAGAGCTTGCCGAGATGCAGAGGAAAAAGTCCAAGGTGGAGAAAGCAAAGGCCGAGCTAGCCAAGGATGCTGCCGCCGAGAAGGTCCGCCAGGAAGAGGAGATCTGAAAGCTCAAGGAGCAGCATACCAAGACTGAACCAGAGCCAAATTTCTGCAGTTCGAGCTGGACAAGGTGAACTCTGAGACGGACAAGTGGCTGACTAAAGCCAGCAAGCTGAACTTCGAGCTGAAAAGTAAGCACTCTTTTACTTCCTTGTTTGTCCTTGATTTTTTTGGATCTGAACTGTTGAACTAACACTGACTAACTCGGACAAATTATCTCCCAGGAACCTTCCCCCTCTCAGAAAGTGGCGTCGAGAAGGCCATCCAGAAGTCCCGAGAAAGAAGAGCTGAAGCTAGGGAGACTCTCTCGGAGGTGGCTACCGCTGAGGATCACTTCGTGGCTATTAAGTCCCGAGTTACGCCGCTCAAGGACGTTGTATATGATCTTCTGACAAGTGCCATCCGGGTGTACAAGGCCTTCTGGCCAGTTCTGAGGTTCTGATGGCAGTTGAAGAGCTGGCTAAGTGCCTCGAGAAGACCAAGGAACGGCTCCGAGAGTGCCATGCTTCTGCTGCACGGGCCGATGCGAATGAGGTCTTGGAGTTTGTGTTGTCTTGGTACGAATCCATTGACCTCGAAGTGCTCAAGACCATGCGCACCGGGTCCAAGTGGTCCAAGGATCCGGCTCACGTCCAACTTTGCAAGGAAACTGCATTTCGGCTCGCCTCCTACGCCGAGACGAAAGGCTTCATCGAGGGTCCACCCGATCCAGAGACCGAGGACGAGGAAGAGGAAGGATCCGACGATGAGGGCTCTAAGGTTGAGGAGGAAGTTGACAAGGAGATCGAGGTCGAGACCGATCCGGCCTCCAACACCCGGGTCAACAGCCCCGACCGAGATCCCCACCGAGAACCCGGCCGCGGCCGAGACAGCCACCGCGGAGGCAGTAACTGCTGATACGGCCACTGAGTCCACTGTGTTGGCAGGGACAGATGCTTCTCCTACTCCTTTGGCTGTTGCTTAGCTTTTATCTTGAAACACGTTTTTAAATTCGTTAGATCCCCGGAATGCCGGGTGCAGATGTAATGAACAAGCTTAAGATTTTGGTACTCTTAAATTCACTTTGGTTTGCGCGATACTAGCTAGATGCCGGATCGCTTTAACTCGAGTCCTCGAGTTTGTTTTCTCGTCCACTCGGTTTTTTCTTCTCTGCTCCTGCCTAACACTTGTGGTTTTTTGACAGTCGAGTCACGATATTTTGAAAACCAAGTTTACAGTACTCACAACTCCGAGATAGGAATTAAAGATTTTCAACACTTAGCCAAAAAAGAAGTACCACTTATGATGGTTTGCTAATTTTTTTCTTTCCTTAGCCGTTTTCCATGTGCTCATTGACCCTTAGCTTGTTCTCTTGCTAGCCATGAAGCCGGGTTTCGGACAACAGCAAATTCGAAGAGTTGGCTCTTAGGTTTAGACACAGGTACTAAGCCAACATAGGAAATACCGACATAACAAACAACAGTAAACAAGTATACACAAACAGGGTTAGGCACAGGCAGTCTCCGGGTTCCTCTGCGGGGTGCCAACAGTTTATTACTCGGTGGAGAAGCACATACATTGCAATTTTCAAGAATGAAAACGACGTAGGAGATCTACATTCCATGGGCGCTTCGTTTCTTCTCCGGATCTATCCATCTTGTTCTTCTCCTGTTCCTGGGCATCAATGAGATAGTATGCATCATTGTGCAAAGCCTTGCTCACAATGAATGGCCCTTGCCATGGAGGGGAAAGCTTGTGCATCCCGGCTGTGCGTTGCACAATCCTAAGCACTAGATCTCCTTCTCGGAACACCCGAGGGATCACTTTCGGCTATGATAGAGTCTCAGATTTTATTGATATACGACTGATCTCGACAAAGTTAACTCTCTTGCTTCTTCTAGCAAATCAACATTATCTTCTCGGGCTTCTTTTGCCTCTGCCTCTGTATAGAGTCACTCTTGGCGAGTCATGTTGTATGTAGGTTGGCAACACTGCCTCTGCTCCATACACAAGGAAAAATGGCGTGTAGACGGTAGATCGGTTAGGGGTAGTCATTAGTCTCGACAACACCGCCGGTACGTAGCTCATCGACCAACAAACCCAGGGTTCGCTGTAATAGCTCAATCAACCGAGGTTTTATCCCGGATAGGACCATACCATTGGCTCTTTCAACTTGCCCATTTGATTCCGGATGCGTGACTGATGTCTAGTCGAATCCTCTTCTCCTTGCAGAACCGAGCAAAAGCTCCCTCGGCAAAATTGGTTCCATTATCCGAGATGATCCCATGTGGATAGCCGTATCTCAGGATTATGTACTTCACAAAATTTATAGCTATGTGCCCATCACACTTCTGGATTGGCTTCACCTCAATCCATTTGGTAAAATTTTCCACCATCACCATCATGTGAGTCATGTTACCTCGGTCTGGCTTGAAAGGCCCTACCATATCCAAACACCATACTGCAAATGGCCAAGCGATAGGGATGGTCTTAAGTTCTGAAGACGGCATATGGATCTTCTGCCTGTTGCAAGGCAGTGAGCCAAAAGAAGCCATGTCGGGATGCTTTCTTCACCAGAGCCCGAGATGAGGCGTGGTGCCCACATTCTCCTTGATGTATCTCTCAGAGAATTTCTTCTCCCTCTTCTGGCTCGACACAACGCTAAAGCACACATGTGGGACTTCTCTTGTACAGTTCCTCGTTGATGATGGTGTAGCCCTGATGGGGTGTATAGTTGCACTCGTTGGTAAACCCTAAGATAAAGGTTGTGAAGAGTGCAACAGTAAGTTTTCCCTCAGAAAAGAAACCAAGGTTGAATCGACCAGTAGGAGGAAAAGCAACTTATGAAGGTTGATGCAGTTGATGTGGTAGGGTGCACTACCTGTTCAGCAGCAACGTGGAACCTACACAACACAATCAATTCACTTTGCTCCAACGAAGCAGTGAGGTTGTCAATCTCACCGATTTTGCTGATAACAAAGAGGTTAAATGTATGGTGTGGAAAACAGTAGGAGAACAATGTGAAAACAGCAGTAGTAGTGTGAAAATAGTAATTGCAGTGGTTGTACTATTAGTATGAGAAAATGGACTGGGGTCCACAGTTCACTAGTGGTGTCTCTCCATAAAAGATAGATAACATGTGTGGTGAACAAATTACAGCTGGGCAATTGATAGATACTGAAACATGCATGACATGATGATTACTATGTAATTCATGCGGGCATTACAACAAAACTCATAGACCATTATCTAACTGCATCTATGACTAATAATCCACCCTTATAGTATCATCCGAACAATCTTTGGGTACTAAAATGCAAGCAACAGATAATCACATTAAGCAAAGTGTGTAATGTAAACATCGTTGTTTTCTCCCTAATGGGAACAACACATCCACCATCCGTCATTTTTCTGTCACTCGAGCACAGATGCAAAGGAGGCATGAACCCACTATCGAGCATAAATACTCCCTCTTGGAGTTACTAGCATCTACTTGGCCAGAGAAACTACTAACAACGGAGAGCATGCAAGATCATAAATAACATACACATGAAGATAACATGATAGGTTGATAATCAAGAGACATAGCATTCAATATTCATCGGATCCTAGCAAACACAACATGTAGCATTACAATAAGATGATCTCGATCATGTAGGCCAGCTCACGAGATCTAAACGTGAGGCATAAAGAGGAGAGAACAACCATCTAGCTACTTCTATGGACCCGTATTCCAAAGATGGACTACTCACGCATCACTCCGGCGGCGGGCATGGTGGTGTAGAGCCCTCCGGTGATGATTTCCCCTCCCGGCAGGGTGCCGGGGAGAACTCCAGAACCCTCCCGATCTCGGGTTGACGATGACAACGACCTCGGGTGTTTTTCGTCGAAAAGTGGGATCTTTTTAGGGTTTACGCCTCGGGGGGAATAAATAGGCGAAAGGGCGATGGCGGTGGGTGCCCGAGGGGCCCACACTACCCCATGGCGCGGCCAGGGGCACGCCACCCTATGGTGTGCCCCCCCTGTGGCCCCCCTCCGGGTCTCTTTGGGACTCCGTGGAACCTTCGGGAATTCTAAGATTTCTGGGCTTCTAATTTTCCAATTCTTAGAATATTTCCAGAACTACTTTTCTGAAAGTAAAAACAACAGAAAACATGAATTGGCTCTGTGGCATCTTGTCAATAGGTTAGTCCAAGGAAATCGATAAAAATGGCATAGAGTGTAAAGAAAACATGTAGCATATGACATGGAAACAACATGGAACATCAGGAATTAAGGATACGTTTATGACGTATCAAGCCCTTGGATCTTCTCTGTATCTGCCTGGCCAGGACCTCGTCACCCGGCAGTGTACCATCCACCAGATAAGACATTATTGCTTGGGCCCACACCGGCACTGGATGAGGGGCAAAGTCAGGCTCATCAATCTCCATCGCTTCAACCAACATTGATGGGTCCGGGATAAGGACGAGTCCCCGAGTTCTGCAAAGCAGTCCCCGAGTTGAGGGAGGCAGTCCCCGAGATGAGGAAGGCAGTCCCCGAGTTGAGGAGAGCAGTCCCCGGGTTGTCCATGATGTACCTTACATCTACTTCCATTGGGGTAGCTTCAGATTCCAGATTGGCCGGGACAAATATTGAATCCGACTCGGGTGATGGCTTGATGGATGGCTTCCTAAGATGTTCTAGGGAAATTCCCGCCGGGATGGCTTGCTGAGATGAGCCCAACTTGGACAGTGTGTCAGCCGCTTCATTTTCAGCTTGATGTATATGGTGAAATTCACACCCATCAAAGCATGCGGAGATACTCTGGACATGGAACCTATATGCCGCCATGTTGGCATCCAATGTGTCCCAAGTACCAGATGCTTGCTGAACCACTAGGTCCTGAATCACCATAACATACTATCCAGCGAATGCCAATCTCCTTGGCCACTTCAGTCCATGGATCAAGGCCTCATACCTGGCCACATTATTGGATGCCGCAAAATGGATTTGCAGGACATATTTCAGCTTGTCATTCTTGGGTGAGGTGAGCACAACACCAGCCCCGAGACTTTCCTTCACCTTGGAGCCATCAAAGTGCATTCTCTATAAATTGGATTCTGGCAGTGGGGGCTCATATTGCATCTCGGCCCAATCAACAAAGAAATCCGCCAGTGCCTGAGACTTGATAGCCTCTCTTCTCGCATACAGTGGGGTATAAGCAGCTAAGTCAACGGCCCACCTGGCTACTCTTCCGCTTGCATCTTTATTACCCATAATCTCCGAGATGGGTGTGGTGCTCACCACTGTCATGGGGTGCTCCTAGAAATAATGCTTGAGCTTCTTGGCCGACATATAGACGCCACATGTTATCTTCTGGTAGTGGGGGTAGTTTTGCTTCGAGTTGGAGATCACTTCACTAAGATAATGTACCGGCCTCTGCACGGATTTCCCTTCCTCTTCTCGCTCCACCACTACTACCACACTGACAACTCAGTCGGTAGCTGCAATATAGAGCAACATTGGCTCCTTGGGCAGTGGAGATGCCAATACTGGCGTTATACTCAGCATCACCTTCAGATCTTGGAAGGCCGCATCAGCTTGCGGGGTCCAGACGAATCGGTCCGTCTTCTTCATCAATTGGTATAGGGGCAAAGCTTTCTCCCCATTCTCCCAATGAACCGGCTAAGAGATGCCAGGCAGCCAGTGAATCTCTGCACATCTTTCAGGGATCTCGGTAGAGACATGTTCTGAATTGCTCTTATCTTGGAGGGGTTGGCCTCGATACCTCGGCTAGACACGAGGAAACTGAGTAACTTTCCCGCCGGAACACCGAAAGTGCACTTGGTCGGGTTCAGCTTCAACCGATACTTCCGCAGGTTTGTGAATGTTTCTCGGATATCATCTAGGAGAGTGTGTTTCTCCTTGGTCTTGATGACAATGTCATCCACATATACCTACACATTTTTGCCGATCTGCTCATGCAAGAATTTCTACATACATCTCTGGTACGTGGCACCAGGATTTCTCAAACCAAAACACATGACACGATAGCAATAAGCCCCGTACGGGGTAATAAAGGCAGTCTTTATTTTATCAGCTAGGTTTAGAGGTATCTGGTGGAAACCAGAATAATCATCTATGAATGACAACGACTCACACCCGGCTGTGGAATCGATCACTTGATCTATCCGGGGTAGCGGGAATGGATCTTTCGGACAAGTCTTGTTCAGGTTCGTGTAATCAATACACATGCGCCACACTACAACGACCATCGGGTCATCTTTATTCTTCTCTACCAGGACCGGCTTAGCCAACCAGTCCGGGTGCAACACCTCCATGATGAATCCACTTGCCAATAGCCTAGTGATCTCGTCACCTATTGCCCTTCTTCTCTCTGCAGTAAAGTGCCGCAGAGCTTGCTTCACCGTCTTAGCATCCGGTCTCACATGCAAAGAGTGCTCAACCAACTCTCCCGGAACACCTGGCAGGTCCTGATTCGACCATGCAAAGACATCCCGATTCTCACGGTGGAAGTGGATGAGCTTGCTTTCATATTTCTCCCCCAACCCGGCACCAATGATGGCCTCGCGCTAGGGAAACTCCAGGTCGATATGCACCTTCTTTATCTCCTTGGAGGCTTGGAATGTGGCGCTCTTGTGAGGGTTAGTCATCCCAGGCATGCCGAGTTGAGTTGCTTGAGCCATAGACACCACCTCGTGTATCTTCTTCTTCTCGGCAGCAATGACCAGGGACTCGGCCAACTGAGATCCAACAGAAGCACACTCGAGAGAGCGCTTGTAATCACCCGAGATGGTGATAATACCATTGGGACCCGGGAGCTTCATCTTCAGATAGGCCACATGAGTTGAGGCCATGAACTTGGCCAGTGCTGGCCTGCCGAGTAGGGCATGATAAGGACTCTGAAGATCAACCACCTCGAACAGCAAGCTCTCGGTGCGGCAGTTTTCCCGAGTACCAAACAGAACATCAACCCAAATTTTTCCCATAGGTGCACAAGAGACTCCCGGCACAATAACATGGAAGGTATTCTGGCTAGGCTGAAGCATGTTCTCGGTCAGGCCCAGTTTCAACATTGTATCTCGGTACATGATGTTTATGCTGCTCCCATTGTCAATGAGAACGTTGGTGAACCTCACACTTATCTCGGGCACGATGAAAGTCAGGTCCAGCAGCAGAGCATAACAACACGGGTTAGGCATGATTTGGGGATTATCCGCCTGAGACCAAGTGATCTCGTGGTCAGACCAGTACATGTATTCCGGCACAACCGGCATCACAACATTGACCTCCATCACACGCCTGCGCAGACTCTGCTTGTCATCTGGTTCAGTAATGAACACCATATAGCTTTGATGGTGCTCCCGATAATCATTCCGGCCTCTGCCACCGGCATTGTTGTTATAGTTGTTGTTGTTGCAGTCGTCGTCGTCGTTGTTATTGTTGTTGTTGTTGTTGTTGGCTCCCTGAGCCACTTGATTTACATTCTCGGGCCTCCTCTGGTTCTCCGCAGGCCTTGGGTTCACTCCAATAGGCTAAACATTTGCACTCGAGAGTGGCAGAGGTGGAGGAGGAGGCAAGGCACCGAAACCCTTGCTCTTTGTCCGGTCATACCGAGTAGTGTGGTTAGCCGGTCGGCTAGGATGCCGAGTGTGGTAGCTACACAGTCCATCCCTCATCATCTCGAAGGTGAATCTCTGCTGCACTATCGAGTAGTGTGGTTAGCCGGTCGGCTAGGATGCCGAGTGTGGTAGCTGCACGGTCCATCCCTCATCATCTCGAAGGTGAATCTCCGCTGATCATCTCAGGCCTTAATCTGGTCCACCCACGGCTTCTTGTTGCTCTAGTTCTGCCCCCACTGAGGCCCACTGTTCTTCTGTCGTTGACTATTGCCGGCATCGGGGTGATCCGGATCAACCGCAGCAACGTGGTTGGATCCATATCGGAAGTCATGTCTGTCTTCTCTTCTCTTGCCCCGGAAATCCAGGCGATCAATCCGCCTAGAGGAACCGGGACCATCATTGCCGGGATACCTCCTACTTGGCTCAACCGAGGTAAGCAGAGGCTCTGTCGGATCTCCTAGTGCATATATCTCGGCAACCTTGATAGTCTCGGCCAAAGTGTTTGGCATCTCCCTCTGAAATCTCTGCCAAAGAATGGTACCATGTCGGCACCCTTGGGCAAAGCATGCAATGGCCTGGGATTCAATCACACCTTCATAAGTGTTCCTCAATGTACTCCACCGAGTCAAGTACTCTTGGCTCAGTCTCATCTTCTCTTTGCTTGCACATGGAGAGCTGCTGAGGGCGATTTGGCCTCCGGTACGTACTGGTGAAGTTGCTGATGAAGGATTCCGAGAAGTCCATCCATCAATCAATGTTGTCTGTCGGCAAGTTGTTTAGCCAGCTCCTAGATGGGCTCTCCAACATCTGAGGCACGTATCTCAACACCCAAAGACGATTGCCACCAGCAATGTGCACAACAGTGACGTAATCATTCAGCTAGTCTTCCGGCTTGGTGCTGCCGTCATAAGTTTTTGTCCCTCGAGCTAGCTGGAACTTGGCAACAGCCGACTCCCTCATGATCCGGGGACCAAAGCAAAGTGCTTCCGGAGGGCCTTGCTCTTCCATCTTCTCCGACAGATAGATTCTGTCAAGCTTGTAACGGGCATCATTTGGTGACAGCACTCGGGGCCCCAATCGGTCAGCGAGTGCACCCTCATCGACCAACTGCTCATATCTCGGATAGCCATCCCTCTCCATTGCCAAGTAACCATCATCATGTTGGTTGTTTGCAGGAGCATTCCCCCGCTGCTGGACAACTCGGCCAGCACCAGGCTGCTGCTGAGCCGGGTTAGCTGCCGGGTACCAAGGTGGAATATCCCGGTTGCGATCGTGACCAGCCTGCTGAACTCGGTTGGCACCATGAGCGCCTTGACCGACATGTTCTTGCCCGGCCTGGCCCTGTACAGCTAACCTATTTTCCGGCACCAGTCGGGTCATACACTTGCATCTGCTTGTTCTTCCCGGAATTCACACTCCGGGCTCGTCCATCACCGACATGGGGTGAGGAGGCATGTCCATCAGATTTCCCACCATTGTAATGGACCACCTGAGACGCACCTGCCCCGGATTCGCCTTCCGGAAAGCCTCATTTTTCCTTCTAGCCTAAAAAATAAGCTCATTAAGCCGGTCTTGCTGCCTAGCGCGAGCTTCACCGGTCAAGTGCGGGAACTCAGCAGCAACTGCCTCAGCATCTCTAAGGTTTTTAGCAGGAGAGCTATACTTGGGCCTACCAGTCGAGACAACACTAGAAGATTTACTAGTTCTAGCTCTTCCATCTCTAGCTATCTCGGCACCGAGATCTCAGCCTCGGTTCCGCACAACATCTAACCGACTAGGGTTGTTTCCAACATGAGTAAGACCATGAGCTTTGTTGTACTCATTGAGATCAAGATTGAATTCTTGCCTGGCTTGAGACATCTCGACGGCTTCTGCCAGGAGGGCCTGGCGCTGCTCCTCCAGTTGTGCTTGCACCGGTGTCGGATCCGCACCAGTAGCCACTGGCACAGTCAACTTCTCAATGATGTCGTGGAACAGAGGTGGCCTTGGGGTTGAAGTAGAGGGATCCACGTAACCCGGTTGATTCAAGGCCTTCTCCAGTGGCTTGTGAGCCAGCCGAGTCGACTTGCTAGCGGTCTTGGCGACATCGGCCGCGCTCTTTCCGGCTGTAGGAGCCGGTGCGGTCATCATCACCTCCACGCTGCACGCGAGGCGATCGATACACCGGTCACGGATGGCGCAAACAGCAGGAGGATCCGCAGCAACGAGCAACCTCCCCGGGTACCCGTGGATGACCATGGTGGCGACATACACCAAATGTGCACCGAAACCGATGACAGAGCCTCCTGCGGGCACGGGTCTGCCGCCGAAATCGCCTGCGTTGTCGGTGACGAAGTCGAGCGAGCCAAATCTATGGACAAAGCCACAAACCACGCGCTCGCCCGAAGGAAGCGAAGATCCCGTCCGGATAGTAAACCCAGCAGGCGCCATGGTGGGCACCAACTGTCATGGTGGTGTCACAACATATGCCATAGGATGACTAAAAATGGGGCCAATGGACACTGTGGGTACCCGGGGAGGGATTGCACACCAAGCGGTGCGCTCACTACACTGTAAACACAAGGATCTACCCAGGTTCAGGGCCCTCGTGTGGAGGTAAAACCCCTACTCTTGCTTGTCTGTCTCGATATATGTGGGTAACCGGAATACAATGGGGTTCCTCAAGCTCTCCGAGCTAGAGGAAGAAGAAGCTCTCTGGCTCTCTTTCTCTCTAAGCGCGAAAATGTCTATTGGTTGCCTCTTTCTCTAGGTCGTGCCTCGCGCAGGAGGGGTGCGGCCACCTTATATACTCATGGCCACTGATAGAGCGTATAGGGTTAGGCGGAGAACACTATGCCGTAGCGCATGTCGACCGACACGGTGCCGAAAGTCTCCTCCTCCATATCCGTTGCGCGTCCTGTTCCCCTTGCTAGAGACAGGACGTGGCCTCGCCCATACCCTGCACTGTGCCCATGTACGCTCATACATCATTTGCCTTGTAAGTTGAACCACACGCGCGTACTCTCCCGCTATCTTCAGGATTTCACCTACTCCATTGACATTGATTCGGGATAGTTGATTCTTCATGTAACCCGGATTCTCCAAGTGGAACTCGGATAACCCGAGGGAGTATCCACCTGCAATGTATCACACCTGATACCTCTTATCGAGATAGCTCCATCTCGGTAACATCAACTCAATCCGGGTAACGATCCCGGTCAACAGTATCTTGACATCCACTCCTTGGATACCATTTTATGCCAAGCTTGGCCCTACCTGGGGGTAGCCCCCGGCAAGTCATGTCATTAGAAACTAAAATTTCCCCCTTATGCATGAGCACTATAGGTACTAACTAGGATCCTCATTGAACTCTCTCAAGTCATCTTTGGTGGCTAACATGGTTAAAAGGCTCACTCCCTTGTTTTTTCCACTCGTCCTAGGTTTGTGTTCACCCACAGAAGTTGTGTTTTCGCTCTTCCCATCTCTCTCACTCTCTTTTTCTAGATTCAGTTCTGTTTTCTGTCTAGACACATTCACAATCTGTTGTGGTGTCATAGGCCTCAAGATAATATTTTTGTTATTCCTATTCAATTGATATGTGTTTGCTCTCCCATTGTGTATAGCTTCCTTGTCAAATTGCCAAGGCCTTCCCAATAGCATGTGGCAAACTGTCGTGGGAACCACATCACACTCAATTGTATCCTAGTATGGTCCAATCTGAAATTCCACTCTCACAATATGGCACATCGTGATTTATTGTTTGTCACTCAATCATTGAATATAATATGGGTGTGGGTGTGGAATATATATCAACTTGAGCTTTGCACATAAATCCTTGATTGCTAAATTTCTGCAACTCCCTCCATCAATGATCATCGTGCAAACCATTTGAGGACCAACGATTGCTTTGGTTTGAAACAAATTGGATCTTTGGCTCTCGTCACTTGGAATAACACTCAAAGCTTGTGTGCAAACAATAGTTGGATAATTTGTATCATAGGCATCAATAGGGTCATCTTCATCATCATATGTATCCTCCTCATTAGGATCAACATCATCTCTAGTCTCATACTCATCATCAGCATTGATAATCATGGTTTTCTTGTTAGGACAATCTCTCTTAAAATGCCATTTTCCTCTACATGTATGACACGTCATGTCTCTATTTCGTGGTTTAGGTGTAGAACCACTAGAACCCGAAGCTTGTGATGATGTTTTATTTGTACTAGGTTGTGTACTCTCGGGTTTTGAAGTTGTAGTACCTCGGGTTGTAGCAACTTGAGGTGCTGGTGGTGAGGAAACAGAATTTTTGGACGGAAAACTCCTTCTAGCACTCAATTGCACCTGCTCGGTCAACCTCTTCTCATCTTCTCTTTATTTATGCAACAATTAACTCATGTTGTTATATTACATATGCCTCACAATGCTTCTAATTTTGAATTACAAACCTGACAAAAATCTTTGCACTGTTTGTTCTGGCTCCTCTCTAACCCGAGCTCTTTGAAGTATCAATTCCATCTCCTTGTAATATACATCCACAAATTTTGTACCTTACTTCAATTGTTGTAGCTTGTCATAAGGAGTTTTAATATAGTTCTTGGGAACAAATCTTTCTATTATCAATTTCTTCATCTCTCTCCTTGTATTAATTCCTGGATCCTCATGTTCTTCCCCCAACCTTCTAATGCCATCCCACCACAAGAGAGCATAGCCATCAAATCCAGAAGAGGCAATATTACCTTCCCCTCTTCACTATATTCATGTAATCTCCATAACTTCTCAATTTTCAGCTCCCACATCAAGTATTTTTCCACATCTTCAGTATCACAGGCGAGATTAGGTATATAGAATTTTGGTTTTCCCAAGACATCATCCTCTCTATTATTTTACAAGGGAATTATCCTTGCAACTCCTACACGGCCTCCTTGCACATTGCCTCTTCCATCATCCAAATCAGCAGCATTAGGAGTATTAGGTGGAGCTCTTTTTTGTTGTTGTACCAAAGTTGCTAAATTTGCAATCTATCTTGTCAAATTTGTCATTGCCTCATTCAACACATCAACAGATTCTTGTGTAGCAGCAGCTTAAATTTTGAGGTCCATATTCCTCAACTCTTCTATCAACTTGTCTACCTCAACAGTAATTCTTCTATATATTGTATCTCTCAAAGCTTCATACTCATTCCACTTGACCACCTCCGTTGGTTTCTTCTTTGCCTGCACATCAACATCACTAGAAGTACTCATGATTAATCTGTTAGTAAACAAAATAACCAATGGGTTGTCGTGCTCTCTCTCTCAACTCACTCAAAACCAGCAAACAATTGTTTATCTTACCGCTCCAAAGTGAATAGGATTTACTTATCACAAGTATCAATGAAAAGTGTACCAAGTGTGAGAAGAGAATAACCAGGGTATCAAGTATCACAAGACAAAACATGGTATTTGGTGCGGCTTGGTTGGGAATCCTAACAACACCAAAATAGCAATTCCTATTTATTGTCTAATGTGGTAAAATTCAGTAAAGGAACACACACACTTTGGAGAAAAATGTGTTTAGAAATTATACGGTACAGTTATTGCAAGCACTAAAAAGACACTAGTAAATACTCAAAGAAACAGGCACAAGATTTCTCAAGAAGTGTCCACAAGAATATCCAAGATATGATGTATCAAGCTCCACTAGTGATATAGTAATGTCTCGGCCTCTTTTTGATTTTTTTTTCTCTTTCTATTTTTTTATAATTTTGTCTCTTTTCTATTTTTTTATCAATTTCCAATGGCCTTTGAATCAAGTAGGAGCAAAAAGTAACGGAAAACAGAATTAGGGACAACAAAAGATCAATTGAGCAGCCTGTTAGAGTAATAAAGGGCTAGTCTTATAGGTAGGTGCCTAATTTTTTCTACTGTATAATGGTTGTAGCTAAAGCTCACAAAGATCAGATAGAGAAACTAAAGAGAAAATAGGAAGAAAAACAATGAAAAACTAATAAAACAGCAAGAATTTGCTCACGACGGAGAACTTGCTCACCGAGTAAACCTGAGAATCTGATACCAAGATGATATGGGGTGGCTCGATCTCCTCAAAATCGACTTACCCAAGCTTATAGTTTTCCATATCATTAGAAATAATGGTGTTCAAAGAATTCATGCTAATAACATTGCTACCACCATGCAAGTAAAGTTCCGTAAGTTTTTTAATTTTATCTTCAAATACTTCATGTCCTAGTTCTAGATAAATATCATAAAGCTCTCTCATATTTTTGTTGTTTTCTAGTAAGCCTAACTAATAAAAACAAGAATCAAATAAAAAGACTAGAAACTAGATTTTTTTTTTGGATTTTCGATAAAATAGAAACAAAAGTAAACTAAGCAATAACAAAATAACAGAGACAAAGTGTAAGTGTGTAACTCCCCTAGCTAAAATCTTGAAGTCCTCGGTAATGGCGCTAGAAATGTTGCTTGTTGGTGTAACCACACACCCGTTGGAAAACCCCAAGAGGAAGGTATGATGTAGACAGCAGCAAATTACCCCCAGTTATGGAACCAGGGTTATCAATCCACTAGGACTTTGAAGTCTCTCAATAGGTTGCTTGTTGTCTGGCGCTTCAACAAACATGGACATGCACACACACACACACACACACACACCCTCTCTTACTCCCAAATTTTCGTGAA
Source organism: Alopecurus myosuroides (assembly GCA_028641055.1). NCBI lineage: Eukaryota > Viridiplantae > Streptophyta > Magnoliopsida > Poales > Poaceae > Alopecurus > Alopecurus myosuroides. The sequence continues at coordinate 360,091,934 of CM054058.1, forward strand.
GGTTGTCAATCTTCACGTCTTGCTAAAAACTAGAGAATTAATTGTATCGAATGGTTGGAGAATATTAAATGGAAATGGAACAGTGACAAATGATGATGAATGCAAGTAAATGAGATTGTAATCGATGATGCAAATAGGACAGGGGGCCATAGTTTCACTAGTGGTGTCTCTTCATAGAACAATAAACATGCTGGGTGAACAAATTACAGCTCGGCAATTGACAAATCATGAGCATATGACAATACTATTATGAAAAAAAAATCATGGGTTCTAACATTGTAGGTATTACATCAACATAAATAAACCGCCATCCGAAAACATCTATTTCTAAAAGTCCACCTTGAGATAGAAATCCATTAAATCTCGCTGGTATTAAGTTGTAGAAGCAAAGTGATTGCTTGTGTGCAACAGACAAATGCAATAAGAACAATATGTAATGTAAGCAATAATTCCCATCCGTAGACAAGAACACCGTTGTTTTCTCCCTAGTGGCAACAACACATCCTCCACCCGTCACGTTTCTGTCATTCGAGCACAGACGAAAAGGATTCATGAACCCACTATCTAGCATAAAAACCCTCTCTTGGAGGTGCATACAATAACTTGGCCAAGGCAATCATACACACCAGAGAGCATTGCAAGACAAGATTAAAACACTCTAAAGATATAAGTGAAGCACCCAAAAAGACATGAACAAAATGATCATAATTTGAAAGGTTCATCGGATCCCAACAAACACAACATGTAGCAATTACATAACGGTGACCTTGACAATGTTAGGAATCTCGCAAGATCTAAACATGGAGGCACAAGGGAGAGAGAACGCCATCTAGGTACTGCTATGGACCTGTAGTCCCGAGATGAACTACTCACACATCTGTTCGGAGGCAATCATGGCGATGTAGAGGCCTCCGGAGATGATCCCCCTCTCTGGCAGGGTGTCGGAGCAGGACTCTAGAAGTCATAGATTTTACTTTTGCTGTGACGACACCTCTATATCTGTTTCATGGAAAATTTCTCCGTCGTTTTTAGGGTTAATGAGATTTTGTAGGCGAAGAAGCGGCAGGAGGCGGTGGCCGAGGTGATGGGGTGACCCCACGATGCGTCCTAGGGCCCACCAGTGCCTAGTGGTCACCTGGCCATCTCCTGGCCCCTCTCCAGCTCTCCTTTGGACTTCGCCTTCGTTCCGAAAAAATCCCATAAATTTTCAGGACATTTGCCGAATATTTTCTTCAGAGTTTTTCTAGAAATACAGAAACAACAGAAAATAGAAACTGGCTTTGGTCATCTTCTTAATAGGTTAGTCGATGAAATCATCCAGAAAATGAAATAAAAAATGTATAAAATATGCAATAACATAAAGAAAACAAGCATCGCATCAAAAATTATAGATACGCTTGAGACGTATCAGCGTTCCTTCTCCGCCGCTCGCCTCGTCTTACCTCGTCACGACGAGCGCGCCGCGGGTTGCGGGAATGAGCCGAGCCGATGCATTTATTTTTCCAGTGAAAAATGATTCATTATGATTGGATGCATTAGAAAACCGAGACATAGAACATATCACATCTGCTGCTCTACCTCCACGCACCGACTGTCGTTCCTCTCGCTGTTGCTGGCACCGGTTGATGGAGGGGGCCCGATCTTCACAAATCGACCAAGAACACGAAGAACGCAAGGGGAACGAGAGGGGTATTGGGAAGGGAAGATAACTAGCAAGAACTGAAAGACCCGATCTCCCGTCAACTAAGCCGCCACGGCCTCCTACGGGACAATCGATCCAACCGAACTCACCTTTTTTGGAAACCTCTTCACACCCGTGGCCAGTCCACCACGCCAATAGAACCTCTAGGGTTAGTTGAGGAAGATTGGAAAGTCCCTAACTGAATCTCAAGGGAAAAGGATAGGAAACCTAATGAATCTTGATACGATCCTAGATACACATCATAGGAGTAGCCTTGATACGGTCCTAGGTACAAACCATAGGAGTAGCCTCACAAGAGGGGTACAAGAGAAAAGCTCAAAAGTATAAATTCATGTCTAACCCTAGATCTAGTCCAGTGGGCTCCTTATATAGCCAAGGGGGTAGGTGGGGTGGAAATGGGGAAAACCCCCAAATCCCGCAGTCTTCAGGGCACCCGGCCTAGGAGGATGGCCTGGCCGGGCAGTGAGGCTGGGGTGGGAGCAGCAGGGAAGCCGGCCTCCGTCATCTGAGGACGGGGTGAGAGCGCAGGGAGGCCGGCCTGGCTTGCAGGGGAGCCGGCATGAGGTCAGGGGTGGAGGCCGGCCTAAGGCCGAGGTGGGGGTCGGCTGCCTCTGTAGGGGGTCCGGCTTGGGGGCCGACCTGGCTGGGGTTTGAGGCCGGGCTCCCTGCATTTCTCCCTCTTCCTCCTTCTCTTCTTCTTCCTCGATGTCTTCTTCTTGGACTTCTTCCATAGCTTCTTGGGCATCATCTTGGGGCTCCATGGTGGGATCAAACCTGAGCACACATAGGGTGGTTCCATGAGGTAGCGCACCATTCACCAAGTCATCGAATGCATAAAGGGAGAGGATTGAGTTCACCTTATCATGTATCGCCTTTGCTCGTGATCTTGTCATGGGTCCATTGGGTGTTGGGCTTGGTGGAATGGGGTGTGCTGCATCATCTGCCCCCTTGGAAAAGAGTCTTCCTCCACTCTTGATCCGTCCTTTCGCATGTGTAACCATGAGAGAGAGAAGGAATGTTGATGACAAAGATGTCGTTAAAGTTGATCCGATTATCGAAAGCCATGTAAAGGTACGCTCGTAGTAGGGCTGGTCCAAATGCGATGAAGATATTCAAATAGTCCTCTTTGGTTGGTTGATGAAGATCGCGAATGGTGGTGTAGTAGTTGTCGAATAGCTCGAAAGTCGGTTGCTCCATTGCTTGCGGAAACGCTTGGGTGTAGAAGAACTTGACGGATTGGTTGCACTCCACTCCATATCTTGCATTATCGTTTCTTCGCTTGTCAAAGTCCATGTATATCTTGACGTGTGATATGTAGTCGTGGAATGCATCGTCGTTGATACGCTTCTCGAAGTCCATGTACATCTTGACGTGTGGGATGTAGTCGTGGCATGCATTGTCGTTGATGCGCTTGTCGAATTCCATGTACATCTTGACGTGTGGGATGTAGACGGAGAATCTTTGTCATTGATGCGCTTGTCAAACTCCATGTACAAATTGGCGTGTGGGATGTAGACGGAGAATGTGTTGTCGTTGATGCGCTTGTCAAACTCCATGTACATCTCGACGTGTGGGATGTAGACGGAGAATGCATTTTGGTTAATGCGCTTGTCGCACTCCATGTACATATTGACGTGTGGGATGTAGATGGATAATGCATTGTCCTTGATGCGCTTGTCAAACTCCATGGACATCTTAACGTGTGTGATGTAGACGTAGAATGCGTTGTCGTTGATGGGCTTGTAGAACTCCATGTAGAGATTGACGAGCGGAATGTACTCCTTCCACGCCTTCAAGTCGGTGTTGATGTTCATGCGGTGTGGATCCATGTATGGTGAATATTCCATGAGGGCTAGCATGCTTGATAGGGTCACCAAATTTGTGCAAAAGAGACAACAAAGATGGAGAGAGAGTTGGTAAGCTGTTAGTGTCAATAAGCACAAATGGGATTTTGCTCTCAACTCTCATCTCACTTTTGGTGGCAATCAAGGATATACCTCGAGGAACACTCATGCCTTTTCCACTCATTGTAGGCTTGTGGCTCTCACTCACGGAATAGTGGATCTCTCTCTCACCACTCATCTCACTAGAAGCTCGAGAGAAAACATAAGATGGCTCCACGGTCTTGGCACTTGAGGTACGGGGTTTTGACGAAGTTGTTGCATTGCTTGGAGGTGGCGGTAGTGCCATTGCTTGTGTCGAAGAAGGCTCGGTCATTGATGCGAGTGTAACACACGTTCGTTGGGAGACCCCGAGAGGAAGGTATGAAGAGTACAGTAGCAAGTTTTCCTCATAAAGAAACCAAGGTTGAATCGACCAGTAGGAGAAATGAGCAACTTCCGAAGGTTGATGCAGCTGAGATGGCAGTGCACACTATCGGTTTAGCAACAACGTGGAACCTACACAACACAATCAATTCAGTTTGCCCCAACGAAATAGTGAGGTTGTCAATCTCACCGATTTTTCTAAACACCAAGAGGTTAAACGTATGGTGTAAAAAATGGTATGAGAAAAGTATGAAAACATCAGTAGCAGTGTGAAAACAGTGGAAGCAGTATGAAAACAATGGAAGCAGTGTGTGTATTATCAGTATGAGAAAATGGACCGGGGTCCACAGTTCACTAGAGGTGTCCCTCCATAAAAGATATCTAACATGTGTGGTGAACAAATTACAGTTGGGCAATTGATAGATAAAGAAACATGCATGACATAAAGATTACTATGAGATTCATGCGGGCATTACAACAAAATACATAGATCGTCATCCAACTGCATCTATGACTAATAATCTACCCTTCGAATATCATCTGAACAAATATTGGGTATTAAGTTGCAAGCAACAGATTATCGGAGTAAGCAAAGTGTGCAATGTAAACAAAGTAAACATCGTTGTTTTCTCCCTAATGGAAACGACACATCCTCCATCCCTCATGTTTATGTCACTCCAGCAGAGATGCAAAGGAGGCATGAACCAACTATCGAGCATAAATACTCCCTCTTGGAGTCACTAGCATCTACTTGGCTAGAGCATCTACTAACAACGGAGAGCATGCAAGATCACAAATAACATACACATGAAAACACCATGATATATTGATAATCAAAATACATAGCATTCAATAATCATCGGATCCCAGCAAACACAACATGTAGCATTACAAATAGATGATCTCGATCATGTGAGGCAGCTCACGAGATCTAAACATGAGGCATAAAGTGGAGAGGACAACCATCTAGGTACTTCTATGGACCCGTAGTCTAGGGATGAACTACTCACGCATCACTCCGGAGGCGGGCATAGTGATGTAGACCCCTCTGGTGATGAATTTCCCTCCCGGCAGGGTGCTGGGGAGAGCTCCAGAATCCTCCCGATCTCGGGTTGACGATGAAGGCGGCCTCGGGTGTTTCTCTGGAAGAAGTGGTATCTTTTTAGGGTTGACGTATCGGGGGAATAAATAGGCGAAATGGCGATGGCGGTGGACGCCCGAGGGGCCCACACCACCCCCAGGCGCGGCAAGGGGGCGCGCCGCCCTATGGTGTGGCCCCCCTCCGGGCCTCTTTGGGACTCCGTGGAACCTTCGGGAATTCTAAGACTTCCGGGCTTCGAATTTTCCAATTCCGAGAATATTTCCAGAACAACTTTTCTGAAACTAAAAATAGCAGAAAACAGGGAACTGGCTCTGTGGCATCTTGTCAATAGGTTAGTCATGGGAAATCGATAAAAATGACATAAAGTATAAGGAAAACATGTAGCATAAGGCATGAAAACAACATGGAACATCAGAAATTATAGATACGTTTATGACGTATCAACATCCCCAAGCTTAGTTCCTACTCTTCCTCAAGTAGGTAAACGACAAAAAAAATCTAAGGTGACATGCTACCAACATAAACTTGATCATCATAGTATTGTAAAGCATGTAAACTAGGATTAAATGAATAAAGGATGTGGTTTATAGTTGATATAAAATAGAATAACGTATAAACCATTAGGAAGAACAAAGTAAACCTTTTCAATGAATCAATATTAAAAGACAATCCAATGTGCAAAGTATATTAAAGATGATTTAAGCTTCAAGAACAACAATATAATCATCCAAGGCATCAAACTCTCACAACAACTCATGCTAGGATCAAGTCAAGTGACAACAATATGCACATAGGAAAATCGTTCAAATAATTGTGCACTCAAAACAAGCAAGTGTTCTGTATTGGTTCCCGGCACCAGGATGTTGTGGCTAAATGAGCATGATGGGGGTTTTGGATGGTAAATGGAAGAAAGTCTCACACAACTGAACGTGATCATTAGACAAGAGGAAGTCTTATACTCGAAGTTATGCAAGGAGTAGTGATTGCCACACAACGAATGCACATAGAGCTATAAGTGTATGAAAGCTCTCCAATGGAACTAGTGGGGGTGCATCCAACTTGCTTGCTCACGAAGACCTGGAGCTCTTTTGAGGAGTCTCATAATTGGAATATACAAGCCAAGTTATATAATGTAAGTTCCCCACATAGATATGCAAGTCATAACATGAAAAATCTCTTCAAACTGAAGTAATGATGCTAAACAAGCACAAGTGTGGAATAAATGATATTAGTGATGCCCCCTCTCTCTTTATCATCTCTCTTTTGCCTCTTTCTTTCTTTCTTTTTTCTCTGGGCTTTTTCTCTTTATTTTTATTTTTTTTGATATATAACCTCACTGGTAGGGGCAACACTCTATTTTACAATGAATCAATAGACTTTTAGTACTCATAACTCAAACCTAAATATCTCTTATGAATAAAACTAAATGCTCCTGCCAGTGTAGCAGTATGCAAAATAACAATGAAGCATGACAAGTAACATAATGATGATGGATGTTGTATGGCAATATATCTCGGAATGGCTATGGAAATGCCATGGTAGGTAGGTATGGTGGATGTTTTGAGGAAGATAAATTTTGGCTTATGTGTAGAAGAACAAAGTTCTCCCACGGGTTTTGGATGCACTGGCGAAGTTTGCACCAACTCTCAATGTGAGAATGAGCAACGCACAATACCGAAGAGGCTAGCAAATATGGATGGTGGAAGTGCCAGAAAACCGCAACATAGAACTCACAAGTTAAAAGATTCCAAATAAAATCATGATCTCACAAGGCATAATGAAAATCACTCCAAGAGGGTCTATGGCAGTGACAAGTCACTGTTAGCTACCCCGACCGTAGCGCATAACGAAAAGCCATTATGATTTCGATCGGCAAAGGAAGTCATATACCATTATCCTATCAACTGGTTATTTGAGTATGGCACAGTTTCAAGCTTTTAGACCAACCATTAATTGTTTTTACTCTACTAGACCAGCAAGTTTACCATTAAGCATATTAATATCTCAAAACAACAACAAATAATCAAGTGAAACAGTTTAGTGATCTACAAGAATATGCAAGCTTTTTCGTTATACCATCTACCACACGTAGCATTTTCTAGTTCCATCAAACACAAAACAAAAAAAATCTCCAATAGATATAGAAATGAAACAAGAGAGTACTAACACAACTCTACTAAAACTAACAGCTCTGGATAAGAGATGCAATAAAAACATGAGCTAAACAGGAATTTTTGCAGCAGCTAGAAGAATAACTAAGAATACGAGCATAACAAGTATTCAAATGAAAAAGCGAAGCGTGTCTATCTCCCACATAAATAATGCTAGGGTACAACTATATTATTGCAGCAAGGAAAACAAAATAAAAAAAGGAAAATAAAAGAAAAACAAATAGACGCTCCAAGTAAACTTCATATGATGTGACCGAATAAAAATATAGTTTCACTAGAAGTGACCTGATATATTGTTGATGAAGAAGGGGATGCCTTGGGAATCCACAAGCTTATATTCTTGATTCTTATTAGAATTTTCTGGGATGAACCACGGGGGCATCCCCAAGCTTTGACCTTGCACTCTTCTTGATCACATTATATCACCCTCTTCTCTTGACCCTTGAAAACTTCCTTCACACCACACTCAAAGAGTAATTCGCATTAGAGGGTTAGTGAAACAATAAAAAATTCATGGGTTCTGCATCGGAACAAGTGATATTGATATAGTCACTGATGTTTAATGAAGCAAAGAAATCCACTTGACATCGTAAAAGAGCAAATACAAGAAAAAAGGCAGAATCTACCAAAACCAGAACAGTCTGTAAACACGAATTTGTTAGGGGCACTTAAGTTGCTCAGATCGAAAAACTTAAAGAAGAAAAAAGTTTCGGAATCATCTGAGGAATAATCACAAACAAATTCAAGTCATTCTGATCTTTCTGGATTTTATACGATTTTTTACAGGTGCACAGCAGAAATCTGTTTCTGCGCAGAAATCCAAATCAACTCCAACTTTCATTAGAAACTTCACTCGGCACAACTAAAACATGAAAATAAAGATACAAAGGAGTTTCTACAGAAGTATACAACCCCTTGACTCAAAGAAAACAGAGAAAAACAAAGCAAAAAAAATAAAACCATGGGTTATCTCCAAGAAGTGCTTTTCTTTAACGCCTTTTAGCTAGGCCCTGAAAAGTGGATTCACGTGTTTTCAAGTGAAGAAGATGCTCAGATAAGAAATATGAATTAAGAAAAAGATAGCACCAAGAAGCAAGTATAAAACAAGTTTAAGTCTAACCCACTTCCTACGCATAGGAATCTTGTAAAAAATAAATCAAAGAAGCTCAAACTAGAAATCATGGGAAGGTAGAACAAGAGCAACTTCAAAACTTTCAACACAAAGAGAGATGTTTTAGTAACATGAAAATTCCTACAACCCTATTTTTTATCTCTCATAATAACTTCCAGTAGCATCTTGAACAAACTCAACAACATAATTATCACATAAAGCATGTTTGTCATGGTCTAAAAGCACACAATTCATATCAAGCCCAAATAGAGTGGGATCAAAATTAAAAATCAGCTCCTCTTTTTTTCCACTTTTAACAATAGCAAAAAAAGATGATTGATCACTCGTAAAAGGTATGGGACTACTAATAGCAATCCCATTTTCAGTAGCATTATTATTTATAACATCAAGTAACATAGGACCATCATCTAGAGCATTATCATATAAATTTTCTAGACAAACCTCCTCATTATCATGCCTATCAATAGTTGGAATAAATAGAGGATTCTCATAGGATTTATCAAAGTAGCATGGATTATAATAAATAGCATTAGCAATATCATTCTCACAAGTTTCATTCATAGTAGTATCAAGGTCACAAGTATAGCAAGTATCAATTTCATCGAAAAGGGATATTTCAAAAGAATCAATAGGATCATCACTTTCATAAATTAATGTATGAGTTAAAGAGTTACTCTCATTGGAAGGTAGACATGGGTAGCTACTCCATTATTCCTTCTATTTTTCATCCAATGAGCTTTCAGATTCAGGAATTTCTTCTTCCATAGGTTCCTGTAAGGCATTAGTCTCCTCCTTTGGGGGAGAGCATCTATTAAGATATTTAAGTATGTAGTAATTACAATCCTTGTAATTATCAAAGCAATATTAAAGTATATCATAAATCTCATATTTATAAGGAGCATCATCAATACTTTCAAGTAAATAGGCAATTTCGAATGCACCCTTCCAAGCAATAAATTCCTCAATTTGTTCCACAACATCAAAGTCATAATTTCCCTTAACATAGTAAGATATGGTAACATTGTCATTATACTCACATTGAAAAGAGAGGTGTTTATACCTCCTATAGCAACAAGATTTATCAAAGAAATAAGTAACATTATAAGTAGAGCACAAGTTTTTAGCATAGTCATGCAATTTATTAATTTGCTCCCATAAGTGTATCCCTTTTTGTGACAAGCGGTATTCTTTATAATATTTTTTTGTTCATCCAACCCACCTTTCCAATAAGATCTAGTTTCAAAGATATCAAACATTGATAGCAAGCATGATAAAGCAAGTAACAAGAAAAAAATAACAAACTAAAAATGATTGCAGGTGAGAGACTCCCCTTGCAGATATTCTCTTCCTCCGCGGCAACAACGCCAGAAATTAGCTTGATGCGCGTGCAACACACGTTCGTTGGGAGACCCCAAGAGGAAGGTATGAAGAGCACAGTAGCAAGTTTCCCTCAAAAAGAAACCAAGGTTGAATCGACCAGTAGGAGAAATGAGCAACTTTTGAAGGTTGATGCAGCTGAGATGGCAGGGCGCACTACCGGTTCAGCAGCAACGTGGAACCTACACAACACAATCAATTCATTTTTCCCCAACGAAGCAGCGAGGTTGTCGATCTCACCATTTTTTCTGAACACAAAAAGGTTAAACGTATGGTGTGGAAAATGGTATGAGAACAGTATGAAAACAACTGTAGCAGTGTGAAAACAGTGGAAGCAGTGTGAAAACAATGGAAGTAGTGTGTGTATTATCAGCATGAGAAAATGGACCGGGGTCCACAGTTCACTAGAGGTGTCTCTCCATAAAAGATAGCTAACATGTGTGGTGAACAAATTACAACTCGGCAATTGATAGATAAATAAACATGCATGACATAAATATTACTATGAGATTTATGCGGGCGTTACAGCAAAATACATAGATCGTCATCCAACTGCATCTATGACTAATAATCCACCCTCTGAATATCATCCAAACAAGCGTTGGGTATTAAGTTGCAAGCAACATATTATCGCATTAAGCAAAGTGTGTAATGTAAACAATATAAACAAAGTAAACATCGTTTTTTCTCCCTAATGGCAACAACACATCCTCCATCCATCACGTTTATGTCACTCGAGCACAGATGCAAAGGAGGCATTAACCCACTATCGAACATAAATACTCCCTCTTGGAGTCACTAACATCTACTTGGACAGATCATCTACTAACAACGGAGAGCATGCAAGATCATAAATAACATACACATGAAGACAACATGATAGATTGATAATCAAAAGACATAGCATTCAATAATCATCGGATCCCAGCAAACACAACATGTAGCATTACAAATAGATGATCTCGATCATGTGAGGCAGCTCATGAGATCTAAACATGAGGCATAAAGTGGAGAGGACAACCGTCTAGCTACTTCTATGGACCCGTAGTCCAGGAATGAACTACTCACGCATCACTCCGGAGGAGGGCATGGTGGTGTAGACCCCTCCGGTGATGAATTTCCCTCCCGACAGGGTGCTGGGAAGAGCTCCAGAATGTCACACCCCAGATTTTGGAACACTTGTAATATAGTTAAGGAAGGAAAATTTGTGAGCCAACAAAAACTTTTTTAATATGATTGTGTGAACCAACACATCTATGTGACCATGAGTATCTATGAAATGCAACCAACCTTTTCTTTCAAAACAAATATCAATTTTTCCTGATGATTACTATTGTTTTTGTGATGTTTTCCATGTGATGCCTCGATGAATTTTTGTCCCACGTATTGGATCAAGGTTGTTTTAAACTTAAAAATATTATCTAGCTTGGTTTTAATCAAGAAAAAAAATGGCAATGGAAGATTTGGATGTTTTCCTTTGATGTTTCTATTAGGAATTATCTATGAGAAACTAGCCAAGTATCAATTTCTAGCACTTGTTTTCAATATGTTAGAGTATCCAATTTAATGTTTTCTTGGCATATAATTTCTCTTTGATATGTGTACTACAAATATATAAGGTTGGTTTTATTTGTGGAGTTTGAAAACAAACAATTGCATGCTTGTTTTTGTGGAGAGAAAATAACACAGAAAAACAGATAATTTGGAAAACAGAGAAAAACAGAAACTTGACCTTTTCCACCTTGTTTTCAAAACCTTCCACAATTCCAAAAATGTTTTTAAAGGATGTTTCTGAAAATTCAAATCATTGTTAACATTGTCCAACTTAGAATTCAGAAATTGGAATCCATTTACTACTTTAAAACAGAATGAACATTTTGTTGAAAATGTCTCTTTCCACACTTAACAATTTTTGCTAAGTCTTTTTACAACTTTTTTGAACCTTATTTTTACAAAAGTTTGGTTGTTGTTTTGATTTGAATTTGTGCAAATGGGGAAGTGAAACCTTGCCAATTGTGTTTACATATGTTTGAACTAGTATTTGATTCCTTGGATTCGTTTCAAGTTGGATCAGAGAGTGAGAGGCAAGACAAAAAAGAGGAGGGGACAGGAAGAGAGAAATAAGGGGGAGGGCAGCCGCGAGCACACAGTGCATGCGCACTATGGCCACGTCGCACCGCTGCCGTGCCTCTCCTCGATGCCGTGGAGCAGTGCCACGCCCCCTAGCACCATAGCCGCCCGTTGCACCTCACGCACGCCCCGGAGAGCATGCACCCGTGCCAACCACGACATGACGAGAGCGCGCCCATGACCCCGACCACCGCGTCGCAGATATAAAGTACCTCCCACCCCACTGCCTCGCCACACTCCTCCACATACCCACCGCACTCACCCCGACACGATCCATCGAGCCCGATCGCTCCCAGTGAGCGACACGGGAGACGAACTAGCCGCCGGCCACCGAGAGCCAGTAGGTTATGATTTTATTAACCACATCCAAGTGGTGGATATGCATTTTGTGGATTATTTGTGTAGTAGTAATTAATTTGGCAGAGACTGTTTGTTAAACCATTTTGAGCATAACTTTTAAAATATGAATCCAAATCTTGCAAACTAAATTTTTTTGTGTAGACCTTGATGATATCTATAATTATCACTTGGCCTTGCATCAAGGAGATCTTCATATAGAAAATTACATGCATTTTGGTAAATGTCCAATGGACATTTCTAGGATTTTTGTAGGTTCTTTAATGATGATTTTTTATGTAGATCCAATTGGATGAGTTTGTGTATAATTAGATATATCTAATCATAGATTGGTGTAATTTTTTAGAGCTATATAATAATTATGGCATGCATATCTAGTTTTAGCACTTTTCTGTTTTTGTTTAATCTTGTGTAAATAGTTTTAAATAAATGTTTGTGTTTTAGATTCTTGATTTCTAGCATGTGTAGGTGTATTTCCCTCTATTATAAGGTTGTTTTCATACATTACTAGCATGCTAGAAAAAATGGGCTTGTTTGGAAACAAATAGAAATAAGGAATGGCATAGTATTGTTTTCTAGTATTTATATTAAATAGAAATGTGGACAATGTATTGTTAGGTTTAGAACCTAGATTTTGATGTTGTTATGATGATTCAAGTACCATGTTGGTACTTATTTTAGGATGTTACCACCTCTGTTAGCTTGCACTTTAATTTATAGGGAAGCCTGGGTAGCATTAGCTTAATTATTTGCACCCTATTGTTTTCACTAGTATAAGGAGTTCTGTAATGATTGTTTAGTGGAATATTATTTTTTCGCAAGTGTAACCAGAGGCATTGTGATCCCCAAATTCCTTGGAAGGCTAGTGGAACACCCACTAATGCCATTGCATTTTGGTGAGAAATACAATTTCTCTACCATAGTTGTGTTAGCAAATAATCTTGTTATTTTTATGTGTGCATGTGAAGTGTTACCTTTGGAAAGTTGAGTGATAATTTTTTGTGTGTATTGCTTGTTGTATGTATTTCTTAGTACCATTGTTTTCCTTAGTTGATTCTGATTGTGTGTCTTTTATTTCATTTTACGATGTTAGAAAACAAGGAGGAAGTGATTGGAGAAGAAGGATATTTTTACTCTTGCTATTTCCAAGAGCAAGACTTGAACTCATAACAAGGAAAGCCATCCTAAATATTGCTTCTATTAAACTTATCATTATCTATCATGCATGTTTTACTTATGAAGTTTTACAAAAATATGGTTAACAAAACTATTTTTGTTGTGGCTATTATTACTATTACTATTATCATTATCTATCACATTGCCAATAGTCAAACTTGGTGTTACCAAGCCCTTAGCCACCATGTGGTATATAAATACCACGAATATTAATAATCTTGAAGTCCCTAAGTGCACACTCTAAAATTTGCTTTCGTAAACAAATGCTTCATGAAAATTCCTCGGTGGAAAGGTGGGACCTTGTTCATTGGAGGAGGCAAAGAGGATAGTTCTTTAGATGTTTTACAAAAGACACATAACCTAGTCTTCGCTGGACAACGAAGATGTACTGCCACTCTACCTCAACATGTGCAAGAGCCCTATCTAGAAACTTGTTCTTGTTAGTGTGCGTTCTATCCCAAATACTATAGAGAATGTGATTCTCTAAACCGAAGTGTCGCCAGGAGGGATATATGGGACATGTGAAGTGTGGGATTAATTTTCCTTCCGGATGAAATAGTTGGATCTCCTTTCATGGATGTGTGCGACACGGTGCCGGGGAGAATAAACCCAATTGAAGGGATAGTCGTATACTAGCTTGACCATAGTGGAAAGTTAGGATCATTTATCTCATGTTCACATACTGTTGTGAATGGTCCATGGGTGTTTCATGGCATATGATTTGGATCTTGTGGATTTTGTACACCTCTACAGAGTAAATCTATTCAGAATAGCCGAGTCCTCGGATATGTACAGTTGAATGGCCATGTAGCTAGTATTGTGTCAATGTTTTCAAAAAGGATATTTATGAGAAAAAGACTTGTACCTGTGAGGTACTGGAAAGGTGAACTTTGTACCTGCGAGGTACGGATGAAGAAAAGCTGGGAGTTGTTATACAAGAAGTTTTGTAAAGAAAAACTATCTTTTATAAACAATGTTTTATAAAACCTCTTGGACATGCAATATCTACAAGAGAAAGAAAACTATATTACTTTCTTTTTGAAGTATCTTCTTCAACAAAGATATAGAGATGTAAAAATCAACCATGATGTATCTTTCATCCACCATGGGTAGTGAACCCTATGTATAGCCTACCCATTCCACCATATAAGCATACTTGCATTTTATAATCTACTTAAAGGATGTCTTGCAGAGTACATTCAAATGTACTCATATTGGTTTCGTCCCTAGCTATTTACTTGGCCAGACTATCAGGAGCAGCCGCAAGAGGAGTATTACAAGGAGGAGTACTACGTTGACGACTACGCGAACTAGGCCCGGCTCCCGGTCAGCATCATGTCGGTTAAGGCGTGACTCGGGCTCTACTACATTGTGTTTTTCTATCTTCCGTTCTGTGTGTGTCATTTTCCTGCCATGCGTGGAAGTTGTTTAAGACTTGGTCATGTGACCATTTATTCTAAGCCTCTATTATTCGTGTAATGGATATTGTTATCTGTGTACCAACTACATATGTTGTTCATGACTGAATTCCTGGGATCGTGAATGGATGCATATGAGGGGCTTTGGACCACTGGTTTGGGGCCTCTACAAAGTTGGTATCAGAGCTATCCTGACCTTAGGAGCCCATAGTTAGCATGGACGTTAGCTAGTACTCCCAAAAGCTACTTTATAAAACTAAGTTGCCGATATGACTAAGTGCCAAAATATTCTATATACCCCATCTCCTCTGTGTTACTAAACTCTACTTACATTAAGTTACCTCTTGCATAACTTAAAACTTTGCACACTATGGTCTAAATTAAACTATACTTAAAATTTTGTGTAGATGGAGGTTGTCTTCACAGAGGCTTGTTAGTTGGGACTGGCTCGGGATGTGTCGTTTCTCTTCGAGTCGAGGCTTGTTGAGATGACTAAGCTTATTGACCGCCTAGTTCCTGAGCTGAGAGGAGGACCGATCTTTGGTTCTCCGATAGAGGGTGATTGGTTTGTGGAGTGTACCATCCGTCCACCTCTGATGGCACCTTCTACTGAGACCTTTGTCTTCACCACTGTTGAGCGTTCCTGGCAGGAGGGAGTTGTTCGTGTGATCCAGGGGGTGATTGCACGTTTGGCGTACTTGAGAGACTACCTGTTCCTTGGCACTCGGTTTGAGTTTCTTGGGAGACGCGATGAGATGGGAATACCACTTCCTGTGCCGTAGGAGCTATATGGCATGGGTCCTCACCTAGAGGACATGGAGATTATGTTGCACTGCACCCAGCGTAGTCTGGATGATCTGAGGATTTTGCAGAACACCACTGTTGCAGAGTGCCGCATCCTGACGACACACTTGGGGAAGCTGATGGTTGAGCATGAGACAGTGACTGCGAGGAACCGCGCCTTGGCGGGACAGCTACGGACCACTCGTTTGGGTCATACCCGTCTCACCAAGAAGGTAGAGGCGCTGCAGGAAGCCAACGCCATTCTGCGTAGTAGGCTGAAGACTGCGAGAGAGGATCTGGCCACTAGAGACTCTACTCTTAAGGAGTTGGAGGAGGAGATCACCGAGCTCTGCAGGGAGAACGAGGACCTCCTTGTTGATGATGACATCCTGTCAGATATTGATGGGATGGACATGAGTGACCAGAGTGAGCAGGAGGATGATGACCTGCTTGAGGACGTGGAGGATCCTGAGGAGATCCTTTTCGATGGAGACAGTGACCAGGACTAGATGTAGCACCTTTGAGATTTTGGATGTTGTGCCAGTTAGCCTTACGATGACTCTATGAGTCGATTCCCCTATGTATCTCTGAGGAGCCTAGTTGTATTGTGAGACTTAT